>JANHFT010009890.1:75056-91293 GCA_032467955.1 Pseudoxenodon macrops | reverse complement strand
TGGGGAAGGCAGGGCTTCTGAAAAAGATCACATCTCATATGGAGGCATTCTTACACTTTCTGGGATTTTCTCTCACGTTCCTCAGAACCAATAAATACGTCATTGGTTGCTTCCCGAAGGTGATCCTTGATGCATTAATGGGCAGAGGTGGGTTCTTACTGGTTCTATCCAGTTCTATAGAACTGGTAGTAACTCCGTGGTGACGTCACAGAGCCTGTTCCATCGGTGTCTCCGTTGGCGCCGCCATTTTGGATTTTGTTTTTGCACATGTGCAGAAGCTAGTTTTTGATTGCTGTGCGCGTGCATGCACGCTTCACACGTACACACGCAGCACAACCCTGAGCGAACCGGCATCAAAAATATTCATAACTCACCCCTGATTGACAGGGATGTATACTATCTATAAAAGATTATGTATGCTGATGAGTTTTACCTGGATTTAGAAATTGTATTACTGAAGAGACATAGCAAGAATTGCTTAATGAAGGTAAGAACTTATCATTGTTAATGTGCTTAAAGTGATCTCAGGGAAGAATGAGAAAAAGAAAAAAAACCGAATTTGAAGCATGTATACAAAATCAATATCTATTGGGACTCTTCTATAAAGTTTTTTGATACAGAGATGGAATAAGTTACAAATGGCATGATAAAATGGAATGCAAAATATCAAAGACATAATTACATTGTAACAATGGAAACAACTATAGAAAAACCAATAAAATACACTCCAAGTTATAATTTTAGGAAAAATTGGTACAAAATATTTTATAGATGGCTTACAGCTCTATCAATGATTCCTAAGATGGACCAATCAAATAATAATTAATGTGGGAAATGCACTAATAAATAGAGTATATTCTACCATATTGCATTGGTTTTATGTTTGTATGTGCATGTGTACGTGTGTAAACCCAAAATGTTGGAAGGAAAAAAGATTAAAGCATTACGATTTTTAAAAAAAAAGAATTTTAACTAAAACCACATATATTTTTACTAAGAATAATTCCAGAAAGCATAAACAAAAAGTATCAGTATCTTTAAGATATGTACTGGCAGTGACCAGAACTAATTTGCTACAATATTGGAAAAATGGAACCTTGCCAATAATACAAGAATGAGATATTAGTCAGAGAATATGGAGCAATGGTAGAGCTCATTCTATATATTTATTTAACTAAATTCACACAGGAATTGCTCTCTTACCTTTATTATATAATATACAAAAAGGCAGGTTTAGATACTTGGAACACTTTTTAAAGAAAAGGAAGTATGAGATCAATTATAAAAATATAAAATGAAATGGTTTAAACAAATGTAAATAACAATCCCCGATATTTCAAGAAAGGTACAAATACTTATGTAATGATTAGAAGCTGGGGACTATGAAAGAAAAAGGAAAAAGTGAACTATTGAAAATTCCTCCTTATGATGTTTTTCTGTTTTTCTTTTTAATTCTTTTAAAATTTAAAATATTTCAGTATTTCACTTTTCTGTATTTACTGTAACCTTGAAAAATATACTGTAACTGCCCTGTCTCTTGAACAAAGTGGAATTAATATGCTTACTTTTGATCTAAGAATCTGTTATTAGTTATCACTGAGTATTTACATCTTTAACACTTTAAAGTTGTTATTCATCAAGTGCAAGCAAGCGGACATGTATAGTTACTGCTCTTTGCTAAAGTCTGTTCCTAGCTGTAGAAGAAAGAGAGGTAGAGCCTGGGGCGGGATGGGAGTCAAGAGAGGAATCAGTCTGGAGTCATTATGTTGTCATATGAGGTCCAAGTCCCACCCTTTTTGAATTCCATTAACTCTTACCTAGTGTCAATTTAGTGCTGACTAAGTAATTTAGTTTAGTTAGTTGACTAAGATTCTTGTGTATAGGCATGAGCAATAAATAATCTGAACTGCAGCTTAATGGTCCTGATTCTTCATGTCTGACAATAGTACAATTACTATAGTATCTTGTTACCTGGAGGATGATGTGATTTAGTTTGATTTTGTCATTCGCTAGTCCTTCATTTAGAGCTCCCATCCTGGCTAGCGAGTCCCTTAGTTCAGCATCTTCTGATTTCATCTTGTGTATGGAGAGTTCAAGCTCAGTGTTGCTGGCTTCAACCTGAGGTGGAAATTGCAGGCATAACCAGAATAGACTATGCTCACAAAGACATCAAATCTGATCATTTTTACTATATGGATAAACTATAAGCATGGCAACTATTTTTTTAATGACTTTGTTCTTTTCCAAGAAAAAATGGTAACACAAAACTTTCCATCTATCTGCAGGACATGGTAAAGAATTCTTTAATTTTGAATGCATGTTTACTTCAATGTCTCTCCCCTGCCTGGATTGCTCTCTTTGATACAGTGCATAGATTCCTCAGAGAAAATGCATACTTTTTTGAGTGCTAGTTATTTGATCAGATGTTGGTTAAAATAAGGGTTATACAAAATTATTCACATAAAGATCGAGGACTTTATTAAAGTACTACATTTTAAAAATGTAAATCTGACCAGACCATTCCCTGTTTAAGGCTACCCAAATTTAATTGCATCTAAAGGAAAACAGAGAAGGCTCTTTAGCATCCATATGTTGAAATGAAAGTGCTATTTCTCTTTAAGATCATTATGTAATCAGAAATATTCTTATTAGGAAAATGTCATTTCCCTTCCAGAAATGTTAAGCAGGCCAAAAGAGTGGGTGGCAAAAAAAATTTGCTACTCACTTAAGCTGAGCCAACGTGAGCAGCTGTGGTAGTTTTTACTGAAGTCTTTGACCAACACTCTTACTCATGAAGGAACTGCCCAAAGACTTCATAATATTTCATAGTGGGCATAATATTTCCGAGAAAAGAGATCTAGCTTTGCACTTAGACTGCTGTTTTGAAATGTTAAACTCTGAAAATATGACAGCATGCAAGGCACTTCATCCATACTTCTGCTTTTTCTTCTCTAAAACTGCGAAAAATAAGCTTGTTTATTTTTCTGTTTTCTTCTACAGCATTAGCCTGTTTCAGATTTCCTGTTTTTCCTCCCTCTGTTGTTGCTTTGCAATAAAGGCACTAAATATAGTGATAAAGGTTTTATTGCATTTTTTTTTTCAGATTGTTTAATTGCCATCATCAGGAAAGCAATTTATGATCTTTATGATTAGAGAATGACATATTCTAGTATTGTAAACTAGCTTTCTCCAATCTGGTGTCCTCCAGTTGGTAAATCTACAACCATCACCCAAACTTTCTAGGACAGCAAAAGAAGTTCATCACAGCTGATTAGAGAGCAAGCTTTGATATACTATCATTCCTTTCCTTGTGCACAAACCCCTGTACATATTTTAAACACCATAATTATAAAAAAAAACATGTTAAAAAACAAGCAAGCTGGGAACAGTATCCAAGTATGAGCAATCCAATTAATCTGCTGGAAACCGAAGGCTTTCAGAACAGAAAAGATCTTTATGCAATGGCAGAAAGCCATTAGGAAGAAGCCAAAGCTTGCAACTAACAAAATGCCTTTTCTATCCTCACAGTTGGGATACAACTTGCAGACATAAAGGAAGCCATTGCTGAAGAGCTTTATATTCAGGTAGTCTTCTATTACAGAAAATTGTTTTTCAGATCACCTGTTCCAAATAATTTGTGTCTTTAAAGCTTATACCAGAACTCAGAAGAGCAGTTTCAGCAACAGAGTAAGATGTTCCCAAGATCCAATTCAATCTCTCTGGAAGTTTTTGAAACCCTGATGCTTCAAACACTCTTCTCTATAGTTGTAATATAGACCTGATGCAACTAAGGTGGCTTTCTTCATTCTATGCTTTCATGGTTTCCATTGTAGTATAGTTAGACCATGTATAATTGACAGACTAGATTTTATTACATATTTTAGTTGTTATTTATTATTTTATACTAGAATTTTTAACTGTATATTTACTGAGCATTTTTATTTGTTCTGGTCTCTGGTCTAAGACTGTAATAATAAATTGATTGATTGATAGATGGTTTCCATTTGGAACTCCCACCTCAAGTGGCCAATTATTTAGGCTTCTATGCTGATTCAAACAGTTCAACTCTGAGTGACTTATTCCAATGGCTTACAAAAATAGCAGTTAAGGAACAACTCATCCTAGTCAAATATATCTTTCCGGGGACAAAGCTTATATTTTAATGTAGACTGGCTAAGGTGTCAGCATTCAGCTGGGCAATAATGGTTCATGGTCGGGTTCAAGTACAATACGAATCTACAGAATTAAGGTCAATATGCCTTTTTTTTACGTAGCTGGTGTCAACATCTTTTTACGTCTATGCAAGCAAAAACTGGTAGAATAAAGAAGTACTTAACACTTCTTAAAGGTTTTACATAGAATCTCCTCCATAAACTATTTCTTAGAAAAGCAAGATAATGTGACAGTGTGAAATATTGCAACAGGACTACTGCTGAACTGAATGTGAAGACATCTCCCCAGTCAGGGTAAGAGATGGGAATAGAGCCCAATGGCATGCGAAAACAAGCAATCCTTACTTTGGAAAGTGCTTTGCTCAAGCCTTCCTTTGCGCTCTCCAGGACATCTTTTTCCAGCATGGCCTGGTTCAAAGATTCCTTCACATTCACTAGCTCTTTCTTCAGGACTGACATTTTTTCCTCAAGTTGCTCCAGAGACCTTTGCCTATGGAAAGAGAAAAGTCTAATTAGATTTTGCAGTTTAACTAACCATAGCAGATTATGCTGAACACATTGTTGATACTCCCTGAATGTGTCGGGGTACCATGTTTGTACTCTGAATCTGAGTTGGAGACTATGTATATTGACTTGCATGGTAGTCTCTGGATTAGAGAGCCTAACTTGCATAAAACAGGATGAAAATGTTTGTGAGGAGACTGGACTTTGGCATAATGGCCAAAAGATGCCAAAACATATTAGTACTGTCCTTACATTTAGCAAGGAATAATGATGTAGTCACAAGATTGCAATAATGAGAATGGAAGAGATCTGTTAGAACACCCCACTCCAGCATTCTATTTTAAATTCTAGGCAACCATGACTGTGGAAAGGATTCCATACAGACATAAGGACAAAGAGATATTCTTATTGCTTTTCTCCAGTAACGACTGTTAAAGTTGTACCGTCTCTGATTATGGAATAACAATTAACTGTAGTCATATCTAAGCTTATTGTTGACTGTGTTCTCCATAAATATCTACATTTTTAAGTAATCTAAAATGGTTGTCTTCCTATATTGCAGCATCCAATTCCACAATTGTTGCATAAATAAGTGCTTTCTTTGCCTTCTGTATCTCCAATGTTTCTATCTTTAGTTATTTAAAAAAAATCCAAATTAACTAGCCCTGAAATGTAGCAATTTGATGGGACTTTCTTAAGGAGTCTGGGGCTTCCATTGAGTGAAAAGGATTTGTTCTTCACAGATTACTTTCCCACCCACATAATGGAATGTCTCAGCTGTCTTCTAGTAACTGCTGCCCACCAATATCCTCTTGGCCTATTCCTTGTTCATTACACAGTCCTAGAGACACAACTGCGGCATCTCACCCCCGCTCCAATTCCTTCCTTGTCCTCTCCCTTTCCTTAATCGCATCTTCTTTTTGCTCCTCCAGGAGTTTTCGCTGTTTCTGTAGCTCTCCATTCATCAATTTCAGGCGCTCTACCTCCAGATGGGAGGCATCAAGTTGTTGAGTTTGGCTTTCCACTGCTATCTCCAAGGCCGCCTTCTCTCTGAGAAATGAGGGGAAAAATATGAACAATTTTGGGCCAAGATCATTCATACATGGGCATGCTTGTCAGGGTGGAACTATCATTGTATACCTCTAAAGACCAGTTGCTTCTTTGCAAAATAGGGCTTGGATGAATAATTTATTTTCTATCAAAAAATGCAGAAGGAACAGATTCACCACCACCCCTCATTAAAATCCTTCCTTTCCAACTACCTACCCCTATGCTTTTTGTCCAGTTATAAAAGCCATATATTTGAAATATTTGTTGGAAGAAAAGTGTGGGACAAATTGGAAGGGGAAATCGCTGGGAGATGAGAAGATTCTGCAATTTTTTACTGCCTTCACTAGAAATCAAGTCTTATCGGCCCACTTTTCAAAGAAGCATTGCTTGGCTTTCACTACCTGCATTAAAGAGATAGGCTGTGTTATCTCTGTTCAATTTCTATTGTTTGTAATGCCACAGGAAGTAGGGAGGCAGGATTTGAGATGATCTCATAGTAGATTAACTAGTATATGGTATTCTGAAAGTCCACACATTCATTTACAATAGACTGACACAAGCAAACAAATAAAGGTACATTTCATTTAACATAACGATCAAAATAATTCCTTTAAACCTCTTCTTTAAAAAAAAAAACCATAGTCATGATGTTAGCGGTAAACATTTTGCTTTTGCATTACAGTAAAGAATGGAGGTCACGCAAGTCCTTATTCTGCCTTCTGCCTTCCCAAGTTCCTGGCTGCAAAGTTATTTATGATCTGGATCAACCATGGATTAAACAGCACTGCTCTCTGGCAATAATGGGAGTTTGGGTCCAACAACAATTTCTTAGGTCCTTCTTATTGCTTGGATAAATGTACGTAGTGATGCAAAAATGCTTCCCAGATAAATCTGACTCCCTATTGACATCAGCTGGTCCTGAAAATAAGTCCGAGAACAATCCCCAAAGGCTGAGAGGATTTTCCCAAGGGGGAATGGGGCAGGAATGGTATTTATTTTATTATGTATTTGTATCTCACCTTTATTATTTTTACAAATAACTCAGGGTAGCAACACTTTCCCTCTCCTATTTTCCCCACAGTAACCACCCTCTAACATGAGTTGTGCTGAGGGTGAATGATTGGTCCAAGGTCACCCAACTGGCTTTGATGGCTGAGGTGGGACCAGAACTCACATTCTCCTACTTTTTAGTCTGGTGCCGTAACCAAAGTACTAGGAGTTAGAACTTTACAAGAGAATTATGCAGTGATCTCATGAATTAGATTTTATCAGCTAGCAGACAGTTCTACATTGAGCAAAAGGGGCTCAGAGGCATCCCAACAGTGGTGGGTTGCTCCCAGTTCGCAGCAGTTGGGGACAACTGTTAGTGGTGACAATCACCTAAGAACCGGTTCCTCCCGATGTTGAGATTGGCCCACCTGTCCGCCTGGGCTCCTTTCTACTCTTTATCTTCTCAGCTGATTAGCGTGGCAGAGTGGATTGCCGTGGGAATCAGCTGTGCTCTCCCCAGTAGAAATGGGGAAGTGAGTTTTTATAAAGTGCGCACATGCATACAGTGCTTGTTTGGCATGCGTGCGCACAAAGCGCATGCACAAAGCACACGGTGACCGAACTGGTAGTAAAACTGGGAGGAACCCACCACTGCATCCCAGTTATAGATGAAACCAGCACAGCTGATTTTCACAATACTCTCTAACCAAGGGAAATGCTGAGGATCACTATTCTATCATGACAGTAGGAGAATGGAAATTTATTTTTCTGCATACACTCTTGTATATGTTTATTACTCAAAAGCTGTTATATTTATCTCTTCTGTTTTTGAACTGCTGTTTCTAATAACTCTTTAGAACTTTTTTTGAAGTTCAAAGCATATCAAAAGAGGCAAGATTTCAGATGAGAATTCAAACTATTTTTCACCATCATATGACTGAAATGGAAAGAATTAAAGACCATTTACTTAAACTTCAATTAAAAGCAGAATTATGACACATTGCAATCTAAATTCAAATGGATTGTAACAGGAGAGTACACTACATGTTAAGGGAAGGCAGATCTTTTTAAAAATCTGCTTTACTTGTCCATTTTGACTGGATAGTTTTTGTAAGGATTTTTGCAAAACTCTACAAAAATATTAATTACAATGCCTGGGAGTAAATAAGGATTACATTTACTTTCTAAACTATATCATGTGAGCCAGATATCTCTTCTGGCTCTGCTTAAGTTAAAAAAACAACAACTTATAGCATCACCAGGCTAATTGTTGCATGGAAGATGCATTTGTCCACTATGCCTGCATTTAGAGGATCTGTAAATATCCTCTTTATATGTTGCTGGATACCTTTCCTTGCGAAATGACTTTCTCTGAACAAATTAATTGTATACATATGCTTTTATAAACATCAAAGCTAAATAATACCACTATAATATTGCTGAGGTCGTGTGCAGAGATATTTGATAACCTTTGGCAACAACAAATGCTGATGTATGTTATTCCCAAAGCCAGCAATTAATCATCACTTTAATCATCACTGTTCACATCTTTGGCTGATTATCACAACAGAAAGTAGTGTTAAAGAGTGAAATCACATCATCAGAACAGAAGAACCTTCCCTATTAATATCATGGAAAAATCGATAGTATATTTTTCTTTATCCTCCCAAGAGTAAGTACCCAACTCAATCATTAAAATTATGTCCCACACAGACATAAGGGACTGCTTATTCTGGGTCAAAAAACAACTCTCTCTAACTCAGAACCAGGCAGTATTTTTGTGACCAGGAGCTGCAGTATTTTAACAACCTACAATATGTTTTCAGTGAGAAAGGACTATAAGGACATAAAATTGATGTGAAGCTGTCATCAGGAGGGAAATACCAATATTTTTGACCTTTCCCCCCACAACTGAAGGTTTTTTTTACTTAAAAAAAAGCATACCTTTTACTTTGCAAAAAAGAAAGAAAGAAATACATATACCAGCATGCAACCCACCGAAAGGCTGTTGCTTGGTAGCTTATCACAGATTTTGGCAATTAAATCAGAGTTGAAAGGTTGCAAAAAAGCATTCTGCTGGAGCAGCATGTGCCTCATTCTGATTTAGTACAATATTGTTTATACCGTACTTAATTATTGGCAACAACTCTCCCGCAGAGAGTTTTCCAGTCCTGTTTGGAAATGCTAATTTGGAATTTTCTCTGTGCAAATAGATACTCTGTTACTGTGCCAAAGTCCTTCCCCAGAACTTATGGGAATCTGCATAACGAGAAGAGTTTTTGTAAGTGACAAATCACTAAAAAAGTTCTATGATGCATCTTCTGAGGCCACAAATAGTGCAACTGCCAGAAGAATTGAGTCAAAGCCATGCCCCTTGAGATCATTACAGTAATAGGTCAAGCCTCTGTTTTTTTCCCCCCACCTTCACCTTTCTAGAATTTCCACTGAGGATTTCCAATGCTGTGCTTTCTGCCTGCAGTCCTCCAGGGCCCTTGTCAGTTCTTCACATTCCTGCTTCTGTTCCTGCAGCTGTTGATCAGCTGCCTTCATTTCCTGCTGGCAGTCGGCAAGCTGCTTCTTGACAGATCCCAGGATATCTCTGCAGGATTCCAACTGCACATGCAATTCCTGTTAATAGAGATCAAACAGGAAGTTCTTTTCGCATCAAATGCCACAGCGCATACACGAGGGGAAAGAAAACCTCTCCACATTAAATAGATAAACCAAGTGCTCCAATCAATATCTTCGTCCATCCTAATGAGCCAAATCTTTAAAGCAATGAATCTGGGTTTTTCTAAAAGAAACCTTGAAACGAGTATTGAAACTTAAGCCTCAAAAATCAGTCCCTTGGCCTTTCTGATAAGCTATATATCTTCTCTCACGGACAATGTGCTAGATAATAATGGCTGTCAAAGGAGTTATAACAGCTATTTCTTTGCCATGTAAATAAAGGGATGGGAGAGGAATAGCTTTTATCCTCTTCCTTTCTTTAGCATCAATTGTATGAAGGAGTAAGATTCAGGAGTAAAAAGAAGAATATTACTTCCATTGGTAAAATCGAGACTTTGGAGATACACCCCCTCTCTTAGAAACTTTGCATTCCACTGAAACATAGCAAAGCAAATGGGTGAGAATACATATTAATAAAGAGATGACAAGTTTTATAAAATAGCATTTATCTAGAATGGAGTGGATAATCTTTTGGGAACTTATAATTTCAAAGGGGGATGCTGAGAATACAACAATGATAGAAAATGGGCTGAGATCTTCCAGCTTGTTTATATTTTGTGTATGCTCCCACAAATTGTGGAAAACTATTGTACGAACTCCCCCTCATCAGATTAAAATACTCTTTGTTCTTAATATTAAAAAGAGGAAGGATAGAATATTTCCCCAAAGGAGAAATATGTTCTTAAAGGCAGAAAGCAGCCCCAGTCTTTCTGCCTTAGGAAAGCAGTTTCAAGGAGAAGAGACTGGTCTTTTGGAATGGCGATTTGGTATCCATTCTGAAAGACTGGACCTATCTGTTCAGAAACAAAACACCTTCAGCCATAAACTTCCCCAGGCTGTAACTGATGGGATTAAGAATTTATATTCCCCAACCCAAATTCTAAGGATAGGACATGACCTTCAGGATGTAATAGGATTAACCCACCACCATTGAAATAGTAAAAGGCACAAGGCTCACTACATTTCACAACCCCCTGGAGCATCTCAATCACCAAGCCTCAGAACCCTATAAAAATCCATCCATTCACTCAGCTATTTTTTCAGCCACCCCAGAAACATGCTGCTGTCACTGAAGTTTCTGGAAAACCAAATAAACAGAGACCTTCTTTCCTTGTAGCCAACTTCCATTTTATGTCCAGCATTTTTTCCCCCTGGATTGGAACCAGACTGCATTTTTCTCCCTACACTATTCTTCTGATTTTTGGTATTGAGATTGTTGAAGTCTAGCTCCATAGTCAAAAGTGCCTCTCTAGACCTCCCCCTCCCAATGGTGGCTGTATGCTGCCTTATTGGAGTCATAGGTTGTTTCCTAATCTATAGCTTTCTCCCAGATATACAGAGCAATGAAAAGAAACCGACATTGTTCAAGTAGCTATCAATATATGTGAAACATATGTTGTTAGATAACCAGTTATCTGAAGTGGTGTAGGGTTTCCTGCCTATGCAGGGGGTTGGACTAGAAGACCTCCAAGGTCCCTTCCAACTCTGTTATTCTATTCCATATAGGACAACAAAATGGATGAGTGAGAGGTTTTCCAGAGTGTCTATGTGAATGGGAGTTGGGAATAAGTCTAAGGAGGAAAATTAAGATTTTGCAAAAATGCCAAGGTAATTTATTATTCATAAATTTCCTTTCCCATCTAGTTGCTGATGGGTTCAATATGTAGCTTTATCCTTTTGGGTTTTCTTTTTATCAATGTTTACCATAAATCTCTTCAGTAGGCTACATTATGCTTAGAGCAATACCCAGGCTAAATTACCCAGAAACTTTACAGCCAAAATCTGAATTGTGTTCTTCCAAATCTAACACTCTAACTTCTATATCACAATGGAAACTATCTGAAATGGACATGACAGTTCAAACAGAAAGGGAGACACTTTGCATGTAATTAAGCCAACGTGGATAGTTTAAAGGTAGGAAACTTCCTATGCGTGGGAAGTGGGAACAGATTTCACGGAGAGATGGTAAAGACTGCTGAATGTTTCCTCTATCCCTAAGGTGTTCTGCTTATCCCATTTGGACTTCTTTTCAGTTTCACCTGCCTGGAAGAAGAGCAGCTGGGGAGAACAGCTGTAAGTGCAGAAAGAGTTCAGCGCTGATCTCTGGTCACTGCTTTACTACCTGAAATTGTCTCCTGCAGCTGTTTACTACAGTCCACTATAGTTATACAGTTGAAGATATAAATCTGCAGCTGTAGATCTAGTATATCTTTCCAGCATTCACAAAATCCACCTGGGATGGCCAGCATTCATGCGTGGATAGCAATAGCCACTAAAACGTGAATATTAATTGACATACAAGCATCATGCTCCTTACTTTTTGGACAGAAAATAAACCGAGCCAACTCAAAATGTATTAAAATAAAGACCACTGCACACTAATAGAATATTTCTAATATGTGTTTAATTTACAAATAAGCTAGGGTAAAGTAACTCTCCACTCAAATACACTAGGCAAAATAGGAAAGAATACTGATAACCTTTTCGTTGTCAGGATCTGTGTGATACTTAGACATTGTTCAGTATGTTTTGTTTTTAATTTTACTATAAAAAGGAGATAGGTTTCTGCTCTTAAGTGATAATGTCTGACTCCAAATGATATTTTAGCTTTATTCATAAAGGGTGAGCCACTTGGCTATGTATAACAAAGCCACCACTTAGAATGGTGGCCCAGAGGCTTTTATAGGGAAACAAATGCACATGAACCACAAAACTACAAACATTTTCCCTTAAACTTTTGTTACAACTTCCACAGATCATCTCCAACTTCTCAATTTTATAAAAAGAAAACTAAATCCTGGGACAAATATTTTAGTCCAAATACTAAATACTATAAGTATGGGCCTCACTTTTCCTGGCTTTTTGAAATGAATGAAAACTTGACTTTATGAACATTTGAGAATTGATATGGAGAGGAATGTTGGTTACTGGATTATGGCTTATTTCTCAGTGCATGAAGTAATTGATTATATTATACAATTTTGTTAAATTATGTTTTAATCTTATTATTGCATTTAGGTATGGCTAGTTGCTCAGATCTGATGATATGCAAGTAGATAAAAGCTTAATAAATAAAATAAAAGCACTAGAGCATCCAACCTGCTCGCGTTGTTGTGACTTTTGGATAAGGGCTTGCAGTGCTTGTATTGCTGCATTCTGGCAGGATGGAGAATGTATCCGGGACTGAGTTGTCCATTGGTGCTGAGGTGAGGTAAAGCCCAGGGGATAAGTTTGCCATACAGTGTCTTCTTCTGGTACAGCTTTGGCATTATCTTTGGAGATAGGTCCTATGTTGTTTGATTCAGCAAGAGCCAACTAAAAGGAAAGTTGAGAAGAAGTAAATCCTAATCAAATGAATATCATTGAAAAGATTCTGGTGCATGGGTACTGCCTAGAATGTCAAGAGTTGGATTCTAGTGACTCTTAAGTTAAATTCAGATGGCATTGTGAAGTACAACAAACATATGTAAAAGGCAGGCCCTAATTTATAATTTTATTTAACAACCAGAAATAAGGGTAGCACATCTTGGGATGATAATTCCATTACTTTTCCAGTATTTTTGAACTATTGTTCGCTATGGTATACCGGTAGCTTTATACAGCTGCAGTAAAATTATAACATATAGTACAAAACCTTCCCATGAAACTATATTGAGGTAGGTGGCTATTTGTTTTCAAATATTTGCCTCCTGACGGACATTTATTCAACATGGTGTGATCTCAGATTTAGAGCCCCTTTCCTCACCTTCAAGAGGACAGATGTTTGGATCCTTAATTTAGCTCAGCCCTAGAGTATTTTATTATAGCTAGCAAGGTGGGCGACCCATCTGCAAATAAAGAGCAATGTGAGTTTGGGTCTGCTCATTGGATATTTAATATAGTATGTTTCAAGGGCATCTTCTAAAGGAAGAAGTAGCCTCTGTTCATTCAGTATCAACTTGTGTGAGACAAGGGAGATATGTGGCCTGTGCAATCTGAAGCCATGGAAATTTGGGGTTTTTAATTACTATTGTTACTAAACGTACATAAGTATCTACTTGATATCAAATGGGAAGTTAACCCATCATTTCTTTAAGCTTGCTTAAAGACAGTCAAGTAACATCCATACCTCCTAGAGAGTAGTGAAAAAAAGTTGGGATGAAATTCTTTCTTACAATTTAAGGGGAACAGTTTTAGGTATCCAGTAGGACCTTCCTTACATGAAAATCAATGTTCAGGTAGAAAGTTCACATCTATCTTTTTTTTTCCTCTCATAAAAAGTAATTGCTGTCAATTTTGTTGGTTTGATTTAGGAACCAGAAAGTAAACTTGTGCCAAAAAACCAGATGGCTTTTTCTATTACACAAGGGCACAATCTGTGAAAATGTTATACCAGCCGCCAAATGCTTATTCTCTACAACAGAATACTACACTCTTTCATAGCTCTCATTCATTTCAGTGAGGCCTGGGCCACAGAATTTTCTAATGAATGGTACCTTATTTCTTTTAAAAATGTAGTTTTCTACTATAATATATGTACCATACATCAAGGTAAATGGTAGACCTTTTTTTAATCTACAAAACACGTTATGATTTAATATTTCACACACCTTTGTGATGCTTTTCAAAGTATGTTGCAAAGATTCGGTTTCCTCTCTCAGATCCTTCATTTCTTCTAGATCTCCAATTTTACTGGCTTCCTAGTGTTCAAAGACAAGCAGTTGCTCAGAAATGGACATGGGGAAAAACAGAGAAACATACCGGTAAGTAGGCAAATCAATCTAGCATTGTGGCTCAATGTGATTATTATGCCCTTTTTAAGAATGTTTGTGGTGGTAAACATATGGGGTTTTGTTTGACAGAATGACAGAAAGTAGGGTTGGGGGAAGGTTTGTACCAATTTCTGAATGTCCATTTTTAAGGCAGAGATTGTCTTGTCTTTCTTTGTGTTCTGTTCCTTAAGTTTATCACCAAAAGTGGTCAATTCAGTAATCCTGTAAAACAAGAAACCAGACACAGAAGATGTATTAGTCAGGAAGATTAATCAGTAACTCATAAAGGATACATTATTTATAGCTTTGAGATCATTATAAAGAAACAAAAGTTCCAATTCACACATCATCTTTAAAAGGCTGGAAAAAGAGCTGAAAGCGATTAGATCACAATATGCTATGTAATCCAAGACCACAGAACGATAAGAAAAAAGCAAATCCAGCAAGAAACTTTGTATTGTTGACACGAATGCTCAAGAGGAGCAAGGTCTGGAACCAGAGATTGGAGGGACTGAAAATAGCCTATATCTTCCATAGGCCTGGTTGCCTCTTCTGCCCTCTTTCTTAAGGAGTGCAAACTTAAAAAGTCAGTCCTTCAACCAGCATTCCAACACTTACTTTTTACCTGCTTTATTGTATGTATTAACAAGGAGCAAAGGAGATTGCAAGGCTCTTGTTGATAATGCTGTTCCCTGGGGACAGTCCACATTTTAGTGCATGTGTGTATGTGCGTGTGTCTGGTTTCCTATGTCCCCAAGCTCAGGGTACATAAGTATGATCATTTATACCATTGGCTCTTCTGACCTCATTGGGTCTTCTGTCTCAACTAGATGCCTAAAGATAGATACATATATTATCATATAAACTTTCACACATCTAACTGTACTAAATCAGATGTATATAATATAGTCCTGAAAAGGGGTTTTTGCAGGTACATACAGCCATACTTTGATATAGAAGTAAGATACATATGATGGCTATGATCAAAATTCAATACTATGTCTGTTATTCTTTAAGATGTCATTACAATCTTTGTTGTTTTTGTTAACAAAGTCAAGAAATCAGGATGTGACTTTCAAATTGCCAGCTTCTAATATATTTATTTGCAATTGTCTTGAGTCCCATAAAAATTCAACAGGGATGAGAAATAGAATCCTGGAGGGCTAATCTATTGTCTGGGAAGTAGATGTTTTATGACTAACTATACTCACTAAGACAGTCATTTTATAGGGTAATGTACTCTCAAAATTCCAGCTGTGTCCCCAGACCCAAAAGGTTGACTATCCCAGAACAGCCCTTTTAAATCTTTAATAATATGTAGAAATCTAAAAATCAAAGACACAATAGTATTCTTCGCACTTGGAGTTTAGAACAGCCTTTTCTCCATCCCAAGAACTCTGTAGCTGAATCATCTCTCGGACTTTCTCCCGAAGCTGCTTCTCTAGCAAACAGGTAGAGCTGTTCTCAGAAAGACGCAAATTGGAATCCAAATTGAGGCAGGCAGTTTGGAGGCGACGGGAAGCTCTTGCCATGTCAGTTCCTGCTTCAGTAAGTCCCCTGGGAATGAGAGAATAATATCTTTGGTCACTCAGAATTCTATATACACCATTACCTAACATTTCCAGGTGGTACAGGAATGGCATGTGATTGTCACTAATTTGAATAGCTGATTTATTGTTTTATTTTGTAAAAATCTAATAGGATGCAATGTACTGAGAAACCTGGTCCTTTTCTATTTAAATTAGAAATATATATTATACTAACATTTTCCAGATATATCAGTTATATTAGTCAAATGAGGGATGCTGAAGCATGCAGAGCTATATGGTGTCAATTTTTTTGATTTAAGCATAACTATTACTAAGATAACCTGACTTAATGATAACAGTTTCCTAATTTGAGGATAACCATCAGGTCACAAAGTATTATTTCAAGCTCGGGAAGTTTGAAATAACTTTCCCAACTTTTACACACACACACACACACACACACACACACACACACACACACACACACACACACACACACACACACACACAC
>JANHFT010009890.1:42923-73561 GCA_032467955.1 Pseudoxenodon macrops | reverse complement strand
CACTGCACTGTGCATATGCACAGTCCCCCCCGCACATGGGCCATTTTCCACCCTCCGGAGGTTTCATGAGACTTCCCTGAAGCCTCCTGAAGGTGAAAATCGGCCCAACGGGCAAACCGGAAGTTTGGGAACGGACTTCCGGTTTGCCTGTTGGACTGTTTTTCACCCTCCGTAGGCTTCAGGAAAGCCTACTGAAGCTTCTGGAGTGCAAAAAGTGGCCCTATGGGCAAACCGGAAGTCCGTTCCCAAAGTTCTAGTTTGCCTGTAGGGCCATTTTTCACCCTTCGGAGATTTCTCTGAAAGCTCCTGAAGCTTCTAGAGGGTGAAAAATGGCTGAAAATCAGCTGCCCAACGTGCACATGCACGCTGGAGCTAATAGGGCAATGCCTTGTGTGGCCTCAGAAATGGCTCCGTGTGCCACAGGTTCGCCATCACTGAACTAGGGAAACTTAGTATGGGCAAATAGTAGGATTGTTGATTATTTACCTACATTTTCCTGTAATTCCTGGAAAGGGGAACATGGCAAAGTACAGGTGGTCTCGACTTATGATCACAATTGAGGGCAACAATTATGTTGCTAAGTGAAAAATTTGTTAAGTAAGTTTTGCCCCATTTTTACAACTTTTGTTGCCACATTTGTTAAGTGAATCACTGCAGTTGTTACGTAGTAACACGGTTGATAAGTGAATCCGGCTTCTCCATTGACTTTGCTTGTCAGAAGATTGCAAATGTGATCACATGACCTGAGGGCACTGCAACTGTCATAAATATGAACCAATTGTCAAGCATCTGAATGTAAATCACTTTACTATGAAGATGCTGCAACGGTCATAAGTATGAAAAACAGCCATAAGTCACTATTTTCAGTGCCATGGTAAATTTGAATGGTCACTAAATGAACATTATAAGTCATGGATTACCTATATTACTGAACTTTGGAAAACAGCAGGATCAGAAATGCATTAATTGGTTTCTTGCCATCAATTATATTTAATATCTTGAAAGAGTATAGGTGAAAAACATATAAGTAATGAATAAAAATATAAGAAAAAAAACACATTACTTCTAAGTGATAAGTAACATTTTATTTCTAATAAACTACAGGTAGTCCTCGATTTACGACCTCAATTGAGCCCAAATTTTAACTGTTGTTAAATGAGACATTTGTTAAGTGAGCTTTCCCCCATTTACCACCTTTCTTGTCATAGTTGTTAAGCGAATCGCCAGTTATTAAATCAGTAACAAAGTTGTTAAGTGAATCTGGCTTCCCCTTTGACTTTGCTTGCCAGGTCACAAAGGTGATCACATGACCTGGGAAACTGCAACTGTCTTAAATTATTCCAAATAATGTCAGAAATTAAAATGGAATCAAAATGACCAAGATTATTGTTCAGAAAGGTAGAACTCAGATTTGGGTAGAATATAGTAAAGCTCCCTAATCCTATTATCAACCTAGTTAGTGCAGGAAAGAGAAAGAGGAATCTCATTCTCCAAAAATGTACACATAGAAAAATTCATATTGTGATCTGATAATCTAAGATTTATGAACCAATGCCAAATAATCAGAGCGCCAAAAATATAATTCCAATAATACAACTCTTATATAAACAATATATTCCAACAAAAAAGTGGTAATAAAAGCAGAGTATTTTACTACAGAGTTTCTTTATAGTAGACAAAGTACTTGTAGGCAACATAATGCAAAAAGTAGGAAAGTATCTTTCATTGAAGAAATAACAATTGTCCAAATCTTTTCTCTGCCTGTGGTCTAATTTGGCAAACATATAAATAATAGGTTTTTTTTAAAAATCAGTGGAACTAGTTGTCTTCTCCCTTTATATGCATTCTCTATCTTTGCCTTCTTATTTTTCAGAAATATATGCTTTTGTTGCGTAAATCTATAAAAACTATGGCTACAACATTGCACTAAACAATTGAACAAAATTGTATACATATAAAAGCAAATCCATTTGGATTTGGAATAACCTATTGAAATTCATGAACTTGTTGAATTCACCAAATTCACATATACTACAATATTTCCAATAAATTTGTGAGTTCATTTGACAATTCTGAGAGATGAGTCAGTTATTTGTTGGACTAAAGCCTATTTTATACTTTTCTAAACAAAAGTTCTATATTCAGTGATCTTAACTAAATATAAAATGGATTTGCATTACATGCTAAATTGAAACTCTAACCATTCCAAAATTTCACTGAAAAACGAGAGTAAAACACATGAAAAGGGGAAAGTCAATCCTTCCAACAAAATAATAGTGAGGACAAAATCAGGTATGATTATAATTATGCTATTAATAGTCATGCAATTCATGTTAAAGCTGAAACAAAGTGGAGGAGGAATTCCTAATCCAGATTGGAATTAGATTGGGAAGAAACATGTTTGTAATCCTCTGTTTAAACCTTTCCAAATCACTCCCACCTCCAAAGTTTACTTTGCACATAGTGCAGAAGGCTTCAATTAGCATGGTGAGATTAATAGAGAAGAGTGTATACAGGCTGTAGCATTTCCCAAAGCAATGGAACTGGAAAAATATTATAGTTAATATTATATTCTTCTATAATTGAAAACTGTCTCCTGGGTGTAATGGTATCAGAAAGGCTGAGTTTAATTAACTCCATATGCCTTTTGCCTTGTTTTTCCCACCCCAACAGCAACAGTAAGATAAGGCGAGTGAATCCTGGGACTAAATGAATTTATAAACAATTGACCCAGCTTGAATATTAAATTGATTAAAATCACCAAATAAACAAATGCACAAAGAAAAGTATAAACAAATTACCCCGATGCATTATAATAATGGAATATGGAACTAATAGATCTCTAATCATAGTGTAGTAAGCCATTCCCCCCAAAATCAAGTAATACTTCCTGCCTTTGTACCAAAGAGATACCTTCTGTTCTAGTTCACTTCTCAGCCTGTGCATATCAGTAGCATTCCTCTCTAGCTCCCCAGCTAGTCTCTGTTTTGAGCATTTCACCTCTTCTAGCTGTTCCTGAAGTAGAGAGTTCATCTGGGAAAAGGTAGCACTCCTACAGGAAAACAAAACAAAGGGCACAATAGTACTATAAGTAATCCTCAACGTACAACCACAATTGAGCCCAGAATTTATGTTGCTAAGTGAGTCATTTGTTAAGTGACTTTTGTCTCATTTTACATCCTTTCTTGCCACAGTTGTTAACTGAATCACTGCAGTTGTTAAGGTAGTAATACGGTTGTTAAGTAAGATCATAAAAGATGCTCACATGACCCCAGGACACTGCAATTGTCACAAATGTGTGACAATTGGATTGCCAAGCATCCAAATTCTGATCATATTACCATGGGGATGCTGCAATGGTCGTGTGAAAAATGGTCATAGGTCACTTTTTTCAGTGCATTGTATTGTAAGTCGATCAAACTCATTTTGCTAGTCCTTACGAAGAACTCCTAAATCCTCTGTTTCTTCTGAAGGCTTTATAGGTTTTTCTGTTCCAAATGTCTCATAGCATTTGCTGAATTCCAACAGTATAGCATGCATGTCTCTTGTTTCTGACTGAAACCCTGGGCTTGCTTCTTTGCCAGACTGCCTTCCATAAATAAATTTGTTTTCTTTTTCAGGCCTGCTGTAGATCCACCATTGTCTGTGCTGATAATTTTTTACTTCTCTCAGGAGAAATAAAATTGAATTCTTAAAGTAGAATTTTCCTTGACTCATTTCTATGCACCATCTTTCTCGTTGAACATCACAATATTCACTAATACATGTGATGACCTCTGCTAAGTTAACTGTAGGGTGGCTATTTACTGCTCTAATCCTTTGACAATTTCCTCAAACCCACTAGAAGCTTGCACACATTGCAAGTAGGAATACAAACATCCCAGAATTGCTGTGAGTCATGAACAATTATTCAGCTGTATTCAGTTCTTAAATCACAATCCTTGCAACCAGCAACAACTCAGATGTTGACATGTTCATCTTTCACAGCTGATCACACAATCCCCCACAATTACTGTAGGTTTGTAAACATTGGAGATACCGGTATATAAATATCATAAATAAATGCTGAAAATCCATAAATAATTATACCCAATACTTTTCTGATTATTAATTTTGCTTCGAAGAGAGATGGATGGCAAACAAGCTAAATAAATAAATAAATAAATAAATAAACAAACAAACAAACAAACAAACAAACAAACAAACAAACACCTTTGTCCTCTCTTCCTGTTCAGTTCCCTGGGCAACCTTCTCCTGTAGACTTTCCTTTTTGTTCACACAATAATGTGTATGAACACAATGTGTTTAAAGGCTAATTGAGGTAATCCTATATCAACTTCAGTACTTTTTTCATTCCTATCTAGATGACATGTTTGCCTGCAATTACCTCTACACCAATGCTTTATATTCAGCGAGTATTACCATATTACTTGTATGGTTATTTGTATTTTAACAATTTAATCTATGTTCCATTGGTGAAATAACCTCTGAACTTCATGAGATTTTAAAAAAATAATTCCTAGACATTTAACAATTCAATTATATAGCAAATAGCAAGATTCTCACTCTGAGGTACTTTTAGTTTTTCTAGTGGGCTCTTCTAAGACAGACATATCCCTCTATCATGTTCATATAATCCCATTATATTCTCATTAGTTGCCTAGATTGACACTACCGACAACCACTTCATTTATTTTACATGAGCTTCAGGTTTTTTAGTTATTTTTTATTTGTTTGTTTGTGTGATTATTTATTTATTTATTTACTTTTGTCAAGCATATATAAGATAACAGATAAATGTATAAAGATTATTTTGAATACATGAAAAGGATACAAATAAAAAGGGACATTAGGACAGGGACGGTAGGCACATTGGTGTGCTTATGCACACCCCTTACAGACCTCTTAAGAATGGGGTGAGGTCAACAGTAGACAGTCTAAGGTCACAGAAAGGATATTGTCACAGAAAGGATATTGCTAATGTCCCATAAAATTTCAACGGCCTATGGTATACATTTCAGTTTAAAGCAACTCATTATCCTTCCCTGAGTTGGGATCTTCCAAACGAAATAAATAATTGATCCCAGAAAAAAACAATGTTACCTCTGCTGCTCTTTTTCTAGGTGTATGAGGGTATTCTCCAACTCTGTATTATGGTCATGTTCAACACGTCGTAAACGTAATTCTGTTGAGTCTAATCTTGTCTGTAGCTAGGAAGAAGAAAAGATGTCTGACTGAACTATAATAGTAATTAAGGTACAGAAAGATTTATTAACAGGTTTAGGATATGTATGCAATTTCACTTATCATACACCATACAATTTGCTTACTGAAACTTTTCTTTGCAGATTTGAGAGGAAAGGTATGTTATAAAATGCCATCAACTGGCAATTTCTAGAAATGAAATGTGTTCTGAGTTGAATTTGCAGAAGTCAAAGAAAAGCCTTCAGTTTGCATAACTCGGTATGTCACCTCACTGATATGATTCTCCAATGGCTACCTTAGTTAGAAGTCCCATGAAGAGGCAGATTTCTGCACAAACTTTCTCATTTCTGTAACATTCACTTTTACTTCTCTTTTGTTTTCCTCTTTCAGTATGTTTTGATCATGTTTTTGACTTTTTTTTGGGAGGGGCAGTTTTAAGATGCTCCTTTAATCTGCTCAAATCCCCATTGATGCTTGGGCAATTTTAACATCCACATTAGACGAGTTTTTATTTGGTGCATTTGCTCTCAATATCAAACAATTTAGATATTTTTTTCCCTCAAAAAAGTTTTTTTATAGAAAAAATCCTATAGTCATTCTAAAACCGGCTCTTGCAACTATAATAATATGCTAAAAAAAAAGCCTCAATTAGGTATACATTTTTCCAGAGCACCAAAGAAGCTTGCTTATTAATTCCATATGCTTCTTTTGTTCAGGTTCTGTAAAGTTTTGCAGTGTTTCAGAAACACTGTAACTTGTTTAACTGAATAAAAAAAAAACCTGTCTCTAACCTGGATGACTTCCAGATACATGGACAATATATCATGGGAAATGCTAAAAATTCTAGAACTTGAAATCCAAGATAGATAGAACACCCAGGTTGGGAAGCTATTATACACCACACGAGATAGCACCTCTAGGATGAACAATAAGAATTTAGAGTACTAAGATTAATTTGGCTGTTATTTTCAGGTACCTGCTATATATCATATAGAGTTGCTAGGATAACTGTCTGCAGAGAACTACAAATACAGATTTGAACTTCACAAGGTTTTTATTTATTAATTAACTGCTGCATTAACATCCACGCCTATAAATGTAGAAAACCGAATGCTTGAATGTTCTGTGTAATCTCTGCCTGTCTGCTGACTGCTACAATGCCTTTTTCTACAGGTATTAATGTACTTTTGGCAAATGTCAGCAGCTTAGAAACTGTCACAAGTATTCCACTGGCTAACAACATAGGGTCCCAGTGCAATCTTCCATACACTTTGCCTTTTAAAAGAATATGATTTTAGCCTATAATTTGCTCTGAACTTTAAAAAAGTTTTAACAGTTTATTTTATATACCTCGTATTGTAACTGTATGAAAACCACCCAGAGAACTTCTGTGGGGTACCACCTACGTGCATGGAAATTTTATTTTTTTCTTGCTTAACTGGTTTAGCCTTCAATTATCATTGCTGCTAGCTGAGTAAAAGATTTGCCTCACAATAAAAAACTCAACTAGCTTTTTAATCAAAACTATACGTTACTGGTAGAAATGACTGGACATTCATGAAATCTGTGGGAATCTTGCAATGATATGAATTATATAACAAATATGTGTATCAGATATTAATTTTTGGCTAGCTAGGGGGCAGAGGAGGTGGTTTCATATGTGTGCCTGCTGCTTGCACAAATGGAGCTTTGCACGCTTGCCCACTACTTGCACGGCCCAGTTCGCAAAGGGACACAGATCAGAGGTTGGGGACCCCTGCCATATGTTTTATCATCATTATCAAAAAGCCACAGTGGCGCATTGGTTAGAGTGCAGTACTTCAAGGCTACTTCTGCTGCCTGCCAGCTGCCTGCAATTTGGCAGATCGAATCTCACCAGGCTCAAGGTTGACTCAGCCTTCCGTCCTTCTGAAGTCAGTAAAATGAGGACCCAGATTGTTGGGGGCAATATGCTGACTCTGTCAACTGCTTAGAGAGGGCTGTAAATCACTGTGAAGTGGTATATAAGTCTAAGTGCTATTGCTATTAATTGGGGGGGGGAGAAGTCACATAAAATACAGACCATCTGTTTCTGACGCTCACACTCAGAGGTTTTCTCCAATAACTCCTGTTCCAGTTCTCCACATCTTTTCTTATATTGCAATACCTATACCATGATGGAGAAAGAGATTTAGGTAATTAGAATATTCAAGAGAAAAAAAATAAATAACAAAGAAAAGAGGAGTTCAGGGAAGATGATTTAACTAAAATAAAAGAAGTAGAAGTTTGAGCCAGGAGGTCAGGGTTGTGCATCTTGAGATTCCAGGTCAAGCCAGACCTTTCCAAAAATTATAATTTTTAAAGCATATTATGAAATGCATAGGGGGTGAATATATTTTAATTGCAGTTTCCATTTAAATGCAATCAAATCCAGTGTACATTATTTTCAATCTGGCTCCATCATACTTGGCCAGCAACAAGACTTGAAATCAGATCTGTTAGCCCAGCCCTAATTTCTCAAGCAGTTTAAGAGACAATATATTCATCTTTATATGAAAACTTCCCTGGATTGCTACTAAGTCATTTATTTGAGATATTGTAGGTTTGTGTGGAGAGTGGGGAAGATGGAGAAGACAAATATATAAAATGTAGATTGTGATAAGAACCAGGTCAAATTAAAAGTAAGAAGAAAAGGAGAAATATGACAAAACTAAAGTGGGAAAAGACAAGGAATATGCCATGGGAGGGAAGTCTTTAAAATGTCAAAAAGAAAAACACTTTTTGGCTGTGTAGCAGAGATTTTTAAAAGTAAAGATTTAGGGGGGGGGGAATTCACGAGTGTGGATATTAAGCAGAAGATGCAATAGAGAAGAAGTTTCACTTTCAGCAATAAAATCCTCTAAATATTAGAAACTAGTCTTTTTTGAAGATCTTTACTCACTCTATATCCTATGGGGTACAGATTTCGGACAAATGTCTTGTGCATATGGGAATCGATTGAAGGCTTGGGAAGGCTGTTTCTTTGTTCCTCCAGAAAATTTTGCAGAGATGAAAGGAAGGCTTTCATAAGATCCAAGCATCTAGTTAGCATTCAGACTGACTAAATACTCTGCTAAGCCATAATGTGGGGTGGGTTTTTTGTTTTGGATTTCTTTTAGCATGTTGTGTGAACCCTGTAAATTCCTATGGAAACTGCTTCCAAATAAACCCCAAACTCATCTTTTGGTTTAAGGGGCTGGTATTATAGCTGGCCAACGCTGGTAACTCGTTTCTTTAATTTTTTTCTGAAAGCCTACAAAGAGCTTTTTAGATAGAAAATATGTTTTCCCCTCATAGTAGCTGTTGCATAAATCTTAAAAATCATCCATATGACAAATGAAAGCTACTATTTACACATCTATCTAGATTGCATGATTCATTTGGCAAATTATTTCTTTAAATCATCCTTCCCCAATTTGGTGTCCAGAAAACATATTACATTTCCACTATCACAATTTCTGAAATAGCATAGTTCAGGGGTTTTCAATCTTTTCTTCACCACGGACCCCCTTTAAATGCCTTTCGTGGCTACGGACCATGGCCATGGATTCCTCAAGACTTAATTAAAGATTTAAATCATAACATTTCTTCAAGTCTTTGCAGAACTCCTGTGGTGACATTGCAGACCACAGGTTAAGAACCACTGGCATAGTTTATAGGTTAAAGAGTACTTCAAATTCTCAAGGGGACTGTCAGGCGCAAGGAATCAGGACAATGTGTTACGTTTCAGTTAAGCTTATTTATTGTTTATGTCTATGCACAAGAATCTAGTCAACTAAAGGTCAACACTAAATTGGTGATAGATAAGAGTTAACTGAATTCAAGAGGGGTTGGACTTGGACCACTTGTAGGAACTTAATGACTCCAGACTAATTCCTCTCTTGACTCTGTCCCCAAGCTCTTGCCTTTTCTTCTCCTACACCAATATGAAGAATGCTGATTAAAAGAGTTCATAATGAGAAGTAATTTTTATCATTGCAATTCTATTAAAATATTTTATTTTATTAAATGATTACCATTTTTAATTCTCTTTCACAAAGAATAGATCAATGAAAATGTATTATTAAATATAAATTTGTTAAATATAAATTAATAAGCAAACTATGTTTAAGCACTGAGTTTAAGCTTCTAAAAAGTAATAAAGAGGTAAATATGTTGTGTTTTTTCTGTAATCAGGGAGTGGAGCCTATGCTAGGGCAGTTCAAAAACTTAAGTCTGGAAAATACAGGAGCTTTATCCGGCATTTCCAGCAATCTGGCAGGATTTTTAACAGAATCCTCTAATTTCAGAGGGACAGGTTTAAGAGACAGAAGATGTATTAAAAAAACAATGAACACATTTTCCAGAAATAAATATAATAAATGTAAATATAATAGGGCACATCAGCTTAACAAATTAATTATTATTAGCTCATTCATTAATAACTAATAAGAAACACAATATTATTATTTATTATTAACTATTATTATATTTCATGAGAAAATTACTAACTTGTTACCACTTGCTCCTTAGATTTGATATTATAACATCTATCCCATTGCAATTCTATGGCTTCATATTATAGTGATTTTATTATGGTATACATACAGACACATAGTATATTTGCTGTTGATTTAAACTAAATTTGCATATCAGTAATTGCATGACCTCTGATGCTATATGCTAAATAAATAACTAAATAAATAAATAACAAAGATCAGGAAGCATCTCCAATTCTGATCTTGTAGAACAGGAGTGTCAAACTCGTGTTGTCAAGTGACATATCACGACTTTTTCCCTCTTTGCTAAACCGGGTGTGGGCGTGGTCAGTGTGTAACACATCCAGCTCGTGGACCACTGTTTGACACCCCTGTTGTAGAAGGAAAATCTTATTCAAATTACACTAAGTTCTCCTTTAGATTAACTTTCAATATGTTTGCCTTTATCGAATCCATCACTCATCCTAGATTCGAATTCATCTTTCTTGTATTAAGGTTTCTGATAGCTTGCAAAATTGAATATAGTTTCATGATGTGTAATTCAGATGACTTGCCTGCCCTACTCAATGATAAACTGAGCTAGAAAGAAAACAGCAGAAGACAAATGTAGTCATGAATGTTACTCCTATGCTAGCAAGCACTGCAATGGAAGGAAGCCAGACCTGCTAGGAGTCTGTATTCTGAATGTTCAACAGAACTACAGCACATAACCCCAATAAGTTCAATCCTTATAAGCTCCATCAAAAGAATACTGTCATAGGCACAACTGGCAGAAGTAATACCACTCACCTTGTTTTGCATCTTCTGTACTAGCTGAGCCTGATGCTGTTGCCCATCCTGGAAAGCTTGCATCTTACGCTTATGTGCTTTTTCATCCGATTTAAACTGCTGTCTCATCTGCAGGAATGCTGTGCTTCCTTCATCCTCTGATCGTTGTGCTTGCTGCAGCTATAGAAATAAATACCTGCCATGATCCAATTGGCAAAACAAGGTT
This sequence comes from Pseudoxenodon macrops, assembly GCA_032467955.1. Classification (NCBI taxonomy): domain Eukaryota; kingdom Metazoa; phylum Chordata; class Lepidosauria; order Squamata; family Pseudoxenodontidae; genus Pseudoxenodon; species Pseudoxenodon macrops. The sequence continues at coordinate 62,866 of JANHFT010009890.1, read as the reverse complement.
CTGGATGCAGAATAGCAAAAAAGGGGCTGGTTTCTTAAAAGTTATGTAAATACAATATGTCAGGATCCAGTTTCATGAGTGAAAAAAAATGGTTTATCACTTTTTTGACAATAAATTAAAAGTCTGTTTCCAGGAGGACTTTCAAAGAACTTTCAAAGATTTTCCTAAAATAAATATCCTTTGGAAAGTATCAAATTCAAACATTCCATATACCATGCCCAGGTGCAGTTGCATAGTTAGAAGCAGCAGCATATAAAAATGGAACTAACATCTCATCTACCCTTGCATATTTAGGGGGCTGTCAATGGGATCTATTTGCACACTATTGACTCTCTACATTTACACTGCAGAATGTGAGTTTCAGTTGTTCCTGTCGAAGGGTTATTATTACAGTAGAATGCTAGATGGCTGGTTGGATGTAAAGAACTCTACTTTTCCATTCTAGTATGCGGATGATACAACAATGATGGGACTAATTTGGGATGACAACAAAGGTGCTTACAGAAAGGAGGCAGTGGGTTTGGTGAAAAAACAGCTTGGTTCTAAAAGTTGGAAAAACAAAAAAGATCATTGTCAATTTCAGGAAAGGCAGGCACAGACATACACCTCTGTGTATTAATGATTCAACCATGGAGGTGGTTAGTAGTATTAAGTTTCTGAGAGTGCAGCTAATGAATAAGTTAGCCTGGTTCCTCAATAGTGAAACACTGGTGAGGTAGGCACAGCAGCGACTGTATTTTCTGCATCACATGAAAAGAGCACATCTTCCTTCCCCTATCCTTACTACTTTCTATAAAGGGACGATTGAAAGTATCTTGTTGAATCTGTTTGGTTCAGAAGTATTATTGCTTCAGTCAGGAATGCTGTGCAGAGGGTAGTAAGGACAGCGGAGAAAAATATTGGAAGTTCACTTCCTTCTATCCAGGACATAGCATATAAGCGCTGCTTGACCATGATCCCCAGTATTGTCAGGGACTTTACACATCCTCTCCATGACTGATTTTCATAGTTGCCTTCTGGGAGGAGGCTTTGTGGTATCTGAAGCAACTAGATTCTGAAATAGCTTTGTTCCATATAGGGTCAACCTTTTCCCGCTATGTATTCAAAATGGACTGTGATTAACATGATGTCATTTTGTATAACTCGGCATTTTTGGTGCTGCTGCCATTATTATATTATTATTGTTATACTTGGGATGGTGGCATTGTTTGGAGGAAGAGTGGGCCATTGGAATTTCATATTAATGTGTGCCGTCATGCATTCAGATAAATGACAATAAAGGCTATCTGTCTCTATTTTAGGGGCTACCAATACATGAAACACTTTTGTTTGTTGAGAAAATAAAGAAATTATTCTTTTCTGCAATCATGCCACAATTATTTATGTTATGCCCACTTAAAGACAGATATACTTTTTTCTTGAAAATAATTTGCTTGGCTTATCCAGTATGGGGAATTCACTCAGACAGAACTTTTCATGTGCCATCTCAAAAGATCAAAACATTTTTTTTTAAATAGTTAGCTTCTCTTAAAAACACTGTATCTCATAAGAACACATTTATTCATGAAAATGGAGCAGCTCTGCCAAAGATATTATTCATTTGAAAACATAGTTTTAGAATTGTATAAATATGTGCCACATCCATTATATCGATTAATGCAAATGCTTAAAAATTCATAGTTAATCTGTTAGCAAAAACAAAGAACAAATGCAAATATAAAGAGTATTCAATCCTCAGGACTTTATGCCGCTGTGCTAATTTATTAGCAGATTTTTTTCTCTCTAAATTAATTTTAAAAAAGGGTGTTCTTTAATTTTCTTGTGTTTCCTATAATTCATCTGGTTATAAACAAAACTTGAATTAATTTCTTGTCCTATACCATTTTATATGTTCTGAAAAAAATATGGCAAACCTACTGTATATACTGTAACCTACTCTTTCAAACGATCTAAATTAGTTATTAACTGGACACTACCATCACAGACTATAATTTGCAATAATCTGATTTCTTAAATTCTAAAATATTATTTAAATTACTAACCACATTTAATACTATAGCTGCCCCACCCATGAGACTTTTATTTAGCAGTCATATCAATCTACCAGGCATGGCAGAACTTAAATTACTGTCTGCTTTAAATAAATGTTGAAAGGCAGAAATTTCTACTGACACATACATGCATGCAACATATATTTTGTATATGCTCCTTCATTTCTATCTCTCCCTCCCTCTCTGTGTGTTATACATGAAATATGCTCACAGCCAGTAAATACTAATGATTACTTGAATGTAGGTTCCCACTTCTATCAATAGATCTTCATTCAAAAATTAGTTTATTAAGTTACATATCTAATTCTTACCCTTTCACTAATAGCTTGATATTTGCTAGCCAACTCATCCTTCTCTGCACGAGTGTGTGCCAGCAGGTCCTCGAGACGAGAAAGTTCCTTCTGCAATAAGCGGTTTTCTTCTTGCATATTGGCTGGAAGGTCTGTTTTTGATAAATCTGGAAACATCAATCAATAGATTATGGCAAGTCAGTCAACTAGTGGCTTGAAATCAATGCAGTATTGTTATTTTAGCTGGAGGTGTAGCTTTATGCATATACACAAACACCACATACTCTTGTTTTTAGGAAGCAGGAACACGGATAATTCTCTTAGCAACGTAATTTCAACAATAAATAGATTTGAACACCAGTACTTAACATCAAAAAGAATAAGATGGCATTTTGGATTTAGCAAATATTTGATATGAATAGAGATGGATGATAAATCTGTTGCATCAGAACTTGATTAGACAGACTACATCAAAGCAACCTCAATTTATAGAACAATTTGAATATAGAATAATTTGAAAATGAATATAGCAGAAAAGATGTTCACAAGGATGCATACCTACAGAGAAATGCACATGAAATGATGTTAAATGTCCATAGACATTTTCACATAGTTTCTGAAATTTGCAAAATTGAGGACCTAAGAATAACTAAGCCTGGAAAGAAAATATCAACCCAGCCTCCAGGTCTATGGTATATGAAGACTTGTTTCCTTATTTTGAATACACATTCTTCTTGAAAGAGCCCCTGAAAGAGTTTGCTGTTTCCAGTTTCATAGAACCTCTTATCACAACTCCTTTAGCCTTCCTGTAAAAAAAATAAATGAGAAGTAGTTGTGCACTAAAACTATTTTGCTAATGACTATAAAATATGTGGTGGATACTGAGCATCAACATGTGTTTTGTCCTTTCCACAATAGAACTGAGATGTAATGTTGGCCAATTTCTAGACTCCCTCGTTGGTCAAGTGGAGCGACTGCTACTCATCTCTTGGCGCAATCAGGATCATTGTGGGCTATTATAGAAATGGCTTATGCTCGTTTAAGGACTGATTGGGAATGACAGCACAGAAATGGATCCAGTCACTTTTCCAAGTCAACAGCCTCCTAATTGATACTCTGCCAGGGAACCAGAGGAAATTAAATATTTTACTAGAAAGAATAGATGACTAGCTCTCTTTTTACATTCTTTTTGAAGGAAATTCTGGGAGATACTGGAACAACACATCCAGAACACATCTGGTTAGGAATTCAATCCACTCCTAGTATCAATTTATGAGTTTCAGCCTTCCTACCATTTCCCTGCATTTGAATCCACACACATTATCTGCTAAAGGGATGTCCAATTTAAGGCAGTACCTGAGGATGATGGATCAGATAAGCTTTCTGTAATAATCTGTCGAATTCTGGCTGGGATTGTTACAGGTGCAGTCTTTTCTCCTTCCCCTCGCACAGTCAATGCTTTGTCATCTCTACTTGCTCTGGGATGCAGCACTGTATCTTCTAGGGTCTGAAATACACTCAAACACCAAAGCCAGGTTGAAAAACATGTTGGATTTTAGTCAGACAAGATGGATTACTTGGAAATACTCCTCCATATCTATGAGTGAAGATATATACAGGCATTAAGGTCTTTCTCTCTCTCTCTAGGTTTCCATGGTTGCTGGAGTGCTGCACAATCTGACCTCCATTTTGTTGCATAGTCTTACTCTTCCCAGTCAGCAGCCTTTTATATATGGCTAGCAAAAGGTGGGACTGGGGAACTTTGCAAGCCTGGGAGTAGGCCCAGCATCATAGCTCAGCTTTACCCTCTCAGTTTAATATGCATTCAGCTTGTCTAAACTCATTGAAAGCAATGAGTTTAGAAATTGTACAAGATCTGGGCAATTGGATCCCAGCCCTTTATCATCATGTTGATGAAGCATCCTAACCTTAACCACAGTAAAAATATTATTTTAAACTTGGAATATGTAAAGACTTTGCTACAGCTATGGATGAGAGAAAGGGAAGCTCATGAATATGCCATATACAAAAAACTAGTAGGGCATGTTCATGCCATTGTTAGGGGTGTTTCAGAATAAGTCTTTTGTGGAGCCAGGACTAGTAAAGTAGTTAGATGAGAGAATAACAGAGAATACCTGACAAAACTTTTTTTTTAAAAACCAGAAAGCACAAAGGGCAAACAACTTCCTTACAGTTATCTCCTTGTGTTATGTATATATGTAGTACCTATTTAATAGTAACTATTAAACTTTTAATGATCAGTCGAAAAGAAAATTTTGGCAGTGCCAAACAGGATTTCCTTTAGAGAAATATTTTTACACAAAATATTACAGATTTGTACTTTGACTCTAAAACATTTTTTAAGGAAAACAGAGACAGTTTACAAAAAAAATGCAAATAATTTTTACCACAGAATAGTCTAAGGGACCAGATGAAGACATTCAGAATCTACCTCTCATTTTAAATTATTTTCCTTCAAATATTTTGCCGCTTCAGTCCACAATTTTTTGTACTATAAATCATAAGAGTTGTTTTCAACTCATTTAGCTTTACACACTATGCCAGTTGACCAACTTATAAATTTTTACAAAGTAAAATAATTATGGTGCTTTGTTTTGGCTTTATGGGAATCTTTTATTTTTTTACTTTTTATCTATGCCAAAATACATGTAATATACGGAAGAATGTTCATGTTCCTTGTTGATATTCACTTGGTATTTATTATAGCAACATTCTTATCTGTGGCAATTAAGCTAAATAAATACATATAAGAACACTGTTTTTAAAGAAATGCATTCATTTGCCTATATTAAAACCTGAGGCCATCTTATTTTACACATAAATTGAATCAGTAGAGTATATATTGTCTAGTATATTATTGTATGCATATTGTAAGTGTTTTATGTACTATGGTAATGTTTTCTTCTGTGCTTTTTTTTTTGCTTTTGAAAAAGAATTCATTTCTATAACATGTTGGACTCTAATGAAATAATGTTCCTGGCATTTGGGATTCTTCTCTCTTTTGTATTCCGTCAAGAAATTATATCAACACACCACTACTGAAAATGATGCTCTAGACTATTTTTATCTGTAAAATTTCAGAGAGTGTATTTTTTGGTCAAATAGCATTATTGTTGCTATTTGAAATATATTATTACCTGGGCATTATGTCTTTAAAGTTCTGGACAAGTACAGAAGAAGAGTTTAATTTATCCCAGGAGATGCTAGCAATTTATGACTCTCTGGTGCAGTAAGATGAGATTTGGTATTTAAGCAGAATAGAAATGTTTCTCATCTTGTTGACAAAGGTATCCAGGTGTCTTAATGATGCGGTAACAATGATACTTCACTGGTGCAGCTCTACTTCGTTTATAGGGCAAGAATATTTTGGGTACTATTGTAATTTCTACTGCCTTTGAAGTTTAAAAGTACATAAATAAGTAAAACACAGTAGAGCTACCGGACTACTTCTGTATTTAAAAGTCTCTCCTGGAAATAAAATTTAAAAAAAGTCAAGAGGCTGTTGGCAATGTGCTTTTTGTGCTTGTGTAATTCTGAATTTTGTCTCTAATGATCTCTCAGTTTCCTGGATTTCTATTACCTCCCTTAAAATGATAAAGGTAACAAAGCAAATCTGGGTCCTTATTATCATAGGCCAGCCTAAGGGATCGGGGTACAGTTATTAGGAAGAAAAATAAAGTAAAAAGCTAAAATGTGTAAAAAATCTTTTATACTGTCTATGTCTCAGATATACAATCTGAGACATAGATAGTATAAAAGATTTTTTAAAAGTGAGAATCTAAAAATCAGAAGAGAAGTCTTAGGTAAGCCTTTCTATATGCAGTGTGAAAGAAATAATATAGCAAACCAGATGTCCACTGAATGTAGTTTAATACATTGAATCCCAAGCACAAGTCAGAAATCATCATCTGACAAAGGTAAGAAATGCATCTCCTTCTGCTAACTAACATACAAACATAGCCATTATTCTACTCTTATGGTTACTGGATGCCTGGAGTAATTTATTAACAAATTGGAATGGGGTGGGTGGTGGAAGTGGTTGCGTTTTGTATTTAGAGGCAAAAGGGAAGAATTTGATATATGCAAAATCAACAGTTCATTGATTTCTTGCTCAGACACACCTAGATCCTAGAATTCTCTGTCAATATTGTTTGCTTTGCTGTAATTGCAAATTTAGACTCAAACTGGGTGTAGTTTGTTATCCGGGTCTGATCTCTGCTATATTTTGCTTTTGCGCCTGGAGATTTCACTTGTCTCAATAAGTTGACATAATACTATTCCTGATAAACTTAGAAGAATGTTGTATTAGGAATGTACTCATTGTGTTTGCATGTATATGTGTAATCATAGATGTATTATCTACTTATTGTCCTATCATGAAAAAGACTGTAATTATATACCCATCTGTAAAAATCAATGTATATTTTCTGCGTGTCATTCTTGGTATGGGATGGGGACAAACTGAAAACCTTATTTGATCTCTTAATCTTTCTCAAATGTGGGTAAAACTGTAAAGAAACAACCCAAAGGTTATGATCTAATTAAATACTACAATACACCAGCATTTTTCAGCCTCAGCAACTTTAAGATGTGTGGACTTCAAGTCCCACAACCTGGGGAATTCTGGGAGTCGAAGTCCATACATCTTAAAGTTGCTGAAATCGAGAAACATTGCACTGACAACATGATGCACATGATAGCTAAAGTTGTAAAACGTGCAGGAAAAGGAACCCTGAGGAATACATAGTTTTGTAAGGGAATCATCTCCCTTTAGCAACTTGTACCGTTCATTCTAAATCATTCTGGCCTTTCTGCCTTTTAACATAACAGATGCTGTGCTTGAATATAAAAAATGTGAGAGTTGCAAAAATGCCAGTTGTATAACTGTAGCAGTCAGGCTGCCTATCAGCAAAGGCACGGATTAAAAAAAAAATTAGCTTAGTAATGAGTTACAGCTGTACCACGGAGCCTTTGAAAAGGGACCATGGAGAGAGCTGCTCCCTTTGCAGTGGGAGAGGCTGGCACAAATGGGGCTGCTAAGGAAAAAAATCAATCAGGTCGAAGTAACAGCCAACATTATCCATTCACAAAAATTGAAAGAAAATGCTACACACCAATAAGTGTCATACAAATATAAACCTTGTGTAACTTTGAGGTGATGTTCCCATGACATACTTACCAATTGTTCACTTAGTCATAGTTTATATAATTAATCTATTCTGTTAGTTTCACTGAAAAATAAGAGAACTATTTCTTGGTTGGGTTCATACCAGAGATGGGTTCCTACCGGTTCTATCCGGTTCTATAGAGTAGGTAGTAACTCCGCAGTGACATCATGGAGCCGGTTCTGTCAGTGGCTCAGTGGGCGCCGCCATCTTGGATTTTGCTTCTGCGCATGCACAGAAGTTAACTTTTGCTTCTACGCATGCACAGAAGCTATACTTGACTGATGCGCGTGTGCTCGCTCACGTGCTTTGCGTGCACGCTCGAGGCGCGACCCTGAGCGAACCGGCAGTAAGAAGATTCAGAACCCACCTCTGGTTCATACAACATGCTAAATAGCTAGAATGCTATTTGGTAGTTTGTAGATTAGCACAATGGAAAGTTGACATTTTACTTTCTACGACCAACAAAGAATAATAATAACTCTGATCACTTCATTAATATCAAATGTATTACATTTCAAATAGGATAGAAAAACCAGTTACAGCACAAAAGGTTTTATGTTCTACTCTTGAAAGTACCCTTTTTGGATAGGAATCATAAACTGACTGTTACATTAAACAGTTGTACAGGTTGTTCTCAACTTACCACCAAAATTGAGTCCCAAATTTATGTTGCTAAGTGAGAAATTTGTTAAGTGAGTTTTGTCCCATTTTACGACTTTTGTTGCCCCATTTTTTAAGTGAATCAATGGAGTTGTTAAATTAGTAACACGGTTGTTAAGTGAATCTGATTTGCCCATGGACTTTGCTTGTCAGAAGGTTACAAAAGGGGATCATGTGACCCCAGGACACTGCAACTGTCATAAATGTAAGTTAGTTGTCAAGCATCCAAATGTAAATCACATAACCATGGAGATGCAGCAACGGCCATTAAGTGTGCAAAATTGCCATAAGTCACATTTTTAATGCTGTTGTAACTTTGAATGGTCAATAAGTGAACTGTTGTAAGTCGAGGACTACCTGTACTACATGTACAGCAGAATGCTCAATTACATTTCAAAGATATCTTGTCCCATTTTGTAAGAGCAATCTAATTTAAGTATTGTATTTAAGAATTGGCTCCTTTGGAGTCCTTCACAATTAGCTAAAGCTTGCTTATGTTATTTCTATTGAAAATAGAATAGAATAGAATAGAATAGAATAGAATAGAATAGAATTCTTTATTCGCCAAGTGTGATTGGACACACAAGGAATTTGTTTTTGGTGCATGTGCTCTCAGTGTACATAAAATGACAAGATACATTTGTCAAGAATCATAAAGTACAACACGTAATGATAGTCATAGGGTACAAATAAGCAATCAAAATGCTGGCTTTATTAGCAGTTCCTGAGTTTATACAATGTAATGGTGGAGAGTCTGAATGCTGATTAAGCAGATCTAGCCTATATATGTTTATTCTGAAAAATAGAGAGGGAGACTTGTAACTAGTTTGCACTTATTTAAAGTGGAATATGTGTGAAGAATCCAAAAACTGCCTTTCTAAATAATTTTTGAATATTGCTAAAATTAGAATGTAACCTCCAGGGTTATTATTTGTTTTGCAAATTATTCTAGGATAGGATATGTGTTTATTTTCCTCTGTGGTGATCTAGTTTTATATTCCCAATGGAACTGTACCCAGTGAATGAGAAGTTTGAATTGTATGCATCTGAATTCTACGGATGTTCACTGAGAAGTCTAGTTAAATTCAATAAAAATCATGGCAAAGTTTAAAGCACTATAAAATTGTACTCCAGAGCTGCAATAGTTTCTATACAAGTTTGGTAATGAATCCCATTAAGCACAATGTACTTTCTGAGTAAACTTGCATAAAAGAATGCTGCTGTTAATTGTTTGGTTACTTGGAAAGCGATTTTCTTGCACTCGCTACTCTTTTGTTCTTAATCTCAATCCTTAAATTTTACTGCCCTCTAGCGTATTTAAAATGTTGACAACTTTATAAGATCCAAGGCAACTTTATTCCATGTAAGAAAAAAAGAAATGCTAATTATTACTGATGTTACTGATTATATTTTAAAATATCAGGGCATGAAACTTTTGGCAAAGTTTATGGCTATGGAATAAATATCAGTGCTCTTTAGATTACAAAGAGTCTGAAGAGAAATAACATTGTATTATATGGCTAGCTCTGGATCATAACAGTAGGCATAAGAATGTGTTCACATAATATGTTAACCTATGGTAAATTTACTTAATCATGCTTTATTGAATAAACAAAATTGAGTGGGATTATAAAGCCCTTTTCACTTTTCCCATAAATTGAGTGAGTAACTACAATAACTTTGTTTAAATATACAAAACTACAAATAACTAAACACTCTCTATTTTAAGATACTGACCTGCAGAATCTTTACTAAGTATGGCCTCATGGTTTCTATAGACTATCTATTGTAATACTTGATACAACTTTCCTGCATTCCAATTTAATTTGGCCATGACATTGAACTTTTCTTATAAATGTTCCATGTAGAAAAAGCATGAGAAATTAATCTTGTTCATAGAGCTTTTCCATTTAATTTGAAACTACTTAAGAAACCACAATCTATTTCCTTTTTCCAAGCCCTAGAGCTTAATATGTATATGGTTCTTCACTTACATTCTTCTCACAACACCTTTTGGGGTAAAAGATATTGTAGCTCATTGCACTCCAACAAACTTTGAGCCATGAGAGAATAGAATTTGGAATTATTAACTCCTAGGTCAATATTCTAATTATTACACTGGCATTTGCATCCAGGGACCACTTAAATTGAAACCCATAGAATAAAGCCAGTTAAAGTTATTACAGTGCCTTTAAAAAAAAAAAAAAGCAAAATTAGCATTTTATCAGCTGTATGTTGTCCAGAAAAAAACCCTGCAGGGAGCATCCTAATACTCCCACCCTCCTTATTTCACTACCCAATCTGAACATCCAAATTATGCCTTCAGGATTCAATACCCTTCGCCCTCACCCAGCAGGTGTTCCTTTAGGAATGGAATATTGAGCGGTAGGAGGGGGTGAGCACTTAGTCCTGTTTTACTTTGAAATCAATCAATTAGAATACTTTATTTGGCTAAGTGTGATTAGACACACAAGAAATTTGTCTACGGTGCAGGGATTCGAGGGGAGGTATTAAAAAGCTGCTCTTTCACTAACCTGGATTGCGGCTTCCAACCTTAAACTTGGCTTCTCCACATTTCCCTCGCTCATCGCTCAAAACCGGGCCAAGCCCGTAGAGGGAAACCAACGCTAGCCTAGCAAGACTTCTCGCTACATGCAGAACAAGAGAAGTGCATGCAAATTTGTGTCTCAACTAATCCGGTGTCAGTGACTGTTGATCCTTCTTCGCTGCCTTTTAGAACGGAGGAGGTGTGCAAGAGACCTGGCTCAAGTTGCTAAGGTAATGAGAACGCCGAGTCCCTCATGTTGTCATAGAAATAGAATGCACCCCGGGGTTGCCACGGCGATAAGAGACGCGGCAAACCGAACTGTTTTCCTTAGTCAGGCAGCAGAGAAAATGGGAGATATTCTGTTCACAGGACAATTTGACATTGTCTAGAAGACAATCGGAACCAAGAATCACATGCACAAAACATTCGACACCACCTTTTACTATTCTACTCGACAGAAGTAGAAAACTTTATTCTAGCGATTGAATCTTTATTTTTTAAAGTCATTTTTATGCAACATTAATCTTATTTCCTTATTAATGCATCATAGTTATGCAGGATATTCTAGGAAATATGTTTGATTAATCATATTACATTTTATTTCCATATTTATGATAGGGATAATTAAATATGTAGACAATTCGTAAAGAATTTATTAGCAGTATTTGTGAAGTGGCTTTCAACATAAATATTAAATCAGTATACCTCCAGTAATGCATTCATTTAAAACTTTTTTAAAGGCAGCATGTGTAGGTCCATATGTTTCCTATTGAGCCATAATTTCCATAAGTCTTATTAGCATAAGCAATAGCTGTTGGGAGCTGAAGTCTAATTTACCTGAAAGATACCAGATTGGAAAAGGCTGCTCTAAGGAATTAATTATAGACAGCATTTCCTTTTTCTTGATATAGTAACATTTCCTTTTTAAAAAAAATACACAATAAATACATCAAAGTGTGGCACTTGAGCAATTTGTTTTTAGAATCAACAATGTTATGAGGTTGATTTCTTCAAAAATCTTCCTAAGTTAAATGTAAAGCAAAACATAAAAAGATAAACATTTTAAGTACATTATGCAAAGAAGGGATGCGGTGGCTCAGTGACTAAGATGCTGAGCTTGTCGATCAGAAGGTTGGCAGTTCAGCGGTTCGAATCCCTAGTGCTGCATAATGGAGTGAGCTCCCGTTACTTGTCCCAGCTTCTACCAACCCAGCAGTTCAAAAGCACGTAAAAAATACAAGTAGAAAAATAGGAACCACTTTGTTGGGAAGGTAACAGCGCTCCGTGCACCTTTGGCATTTAGTCATGCCGGCCACATGACCATGGAGACGTCTTCAGACAGTGCTGACTCCTTGGCTTAGAAACGGAGATGAGCACCTCCCTAGATCCGGAAACACCTTGCTGTTCATCATCCTCTTCTTTCTCCTTTTATCTTTCCCAACATTCGTACCTTCCCCACAGAATTCGGCCTTTGCACAATATGTGTAACAGAGGATAATTTAGGCCTGGTTATTTGTAGTTTCAGTGAGACTTCTGAGTTGATTTTTTTCAATGATTCATTTTATTAATTTATATATTCAATGGTTTTATAGGGTGCCCAACTCAAACAATGAGACTGGGAGACATGCAACAAAAACTGAACAGTAAACAGAAAAAAAACCCATAGTTACTCAACATTTAAAAAAATCAACCCAACATATAAAATATAAAATGGCAATTGAACACAATAATTACAACAATCAAAAGGAAATTCCACTCAACTGAACTCCAATGCCTGAGGAGGCGGTATAGGGCAGGGGTGGGAGACCATTAAAGAGCACAGGGACAGTGCAATAAGATAGCAAAGTTTAACAGAGACAGAGTATACATGAAATGTGTACATGAAATATACATGAAAGAGTATACGTGAGTATACATGAAATGTGCAATACCTATGAGTGTGTGAGGTGGACAGATTGTCTTGGGAGGTGTCCTACACGTAATCCAGCCCTATGTCATGTAGGAGTTTAAAGGTGATAACTGGCACCTTGGATTGCACCCAGAAGCCTACTGGGAGCCAGTGCAGCTTGCTGAGTAATTGTGCAACACGGGTGTAACAAATTGTGTCCATAACCATCTGCTTTACTGCCTTCTGGATCAACTGAAACTTTAAAAACAGCCACATGCAGAGCATATTGCAACAGTCCAAATGTGAGGTCACTAAGGCGTGAGTGACCACCCAAAATGTTGCACAATCATAGTGGAATTACCATTGGCAGTATTACTTTGATAGCCTGTTTATATTTCATTAGCCCATGTTACCCAAGAGTTAAGTTGATGTATACGATTTTCCTTCCCCACAAAGTCTGTTGAAATGGTGACTGCTGTTGTGGTGAGCTTTGTGACTGAGTGAGAACTGAACACTGGGTCAACACAGCTGGATTAGCCCCACTTTAATCTGTATGGATTTATTCCAGTAAACCCAGTTTTTCAGGATAGCTGGGTAGGACAAGTCTGATGTACCAGAAAATAATATTGAGACAACCGGATGCCTCAGCTGTATCACCTGAACATACCAGTTTGACTGTTTTAAAATAACTTGGCATTTTATCAACTATGAAACCGGGAAACAGGAGGGTATTTTTAATGCATGAGTGGAATTTTCCTGCGTATGCTCCTCCTCCCTGCTGTAGTCCTCCTGACCACACCTTTCCCTCCTACTTCTATGCATATCATAGTTTTTTCAGGGCTGTACCAATGTTTTTGTCTGCTTCCAGTGCTACCTTGGGCAGCAAGAGGATTTACAGGAGGAATTTCATCTCTGCCAACCTTCCATCATGGCAGAAAAGGTTCCTAACTGGCACAGCTATCTTCATGTGATTCAGTCCCGTGAATATCAGAGAGTGCAGCATTTTCAAAAGGCAGAAAACATTTTGTTTATTGTACTGGAAAGAGTCAAGACAATGGATCCTAGAGTTATAGTGGATTATTCAAGAAACTTGGAAGCATTGGAATTTTCCCTCTCCGCTGCAGAAGATGAAGTGACCATGGAGGTTCCTTTATGTGTAAATGCTGAGGTTCTTCTGATGCAACCATGTACAGATGAACAAAGCAATTCTGAGAATGTTACTCATAAGAATTGCCAGATGCCAGGACCATGCTATTTAGGGGTACCCAAGCAAGAAACCAACCTAGAAAACTGGACCAAAGAAGATGTGTTCAGTGCTGTGGATGACGCCGATTCCAGGGGACATATTGTGCCAGGCAAAGTTCTACATCTCCTGAAAGAACTGATAGTTGCTGCCATTGTTCACTGCAAGCACCAGAACCTTATTAAGCCAGGTACTGTCTCAGAGGTAAAGAGAGAATAATAGCAAGCAATTTAAAATATTTTTAAAAATCTTTATTCAGGATTATCATTGGAAAAGAGTGAAAGGATTGGCAGAATACAAGAGGCTAGATGTAAATTATTAACCAAACCAGCATGTTATTCTTGTGAGGGTATGTGTCAAAAAAATTAGAATGTATATGTTTTACTATTCTGTACCTCCAAGCGGCTATGATAAAACATACGGGAGAACCAGGAAGAATAATATAAGCGGGTATGGTGTACAGTTATCCAATTAAAGTGTGCCCTCACAAAAGGTTAGCATTTGCAACAGCACACTATCTTGGTCTAATATATAGTAATTGAGACAAGGTGATTATATTGCTGATAAAAACAAAATAATAATACAATATTAACCACAGGCATCTATGTAACTTGTAATTTCACTGTAGTAGAGATGAGTTCACAGTGGCCAGTTTAATAAAACTGAAGCTAAACATTAAAAATAATTTGCTTGCTCTTGCTATAAAAAAAGGAGGTAAGATGAAAGAAAGAAAGAAGCCTTTATGGTATTCTCTGCTTTAAAAAAAGAAGTATTAGTCCTCTCATTACATATTACAGACTTTCAACAGTGCTCCTAATTAAAGGATCCAGCAAATGTGCAAGCATTAGTGAAAGAACTGTGTCTGCCATACTAATTATCTCTGACAACTCACTTTATTACGTTATACACAAACCAATGAATCCACAATGTGGTTGATTTCGTTTTTCCAGATACTAACTGCTTGCTTTGATACTCACTAAATGTTGGCTCTCCATCATAGGGACCTAGACATGAAGGAAATTTGAAGGTTATTTTTTATTTATTTATTTATTTAATTAATTGTGTTCAAGTCTACACAATCTAGCAACCTAGATTCTGGGTAGTTTATGAACAACCTAAATTAATTCAAAGAAAATCCTAACATGAATTAGCACAGTATTCAAAATTATAGTAACATAGCAATCACCTGATGCCCAATTGCCACAAATAGCACACACATAGACAAAAGTGCTCAAATAAAATCACCTTGGCAAATTTATGAAAAATCAATAGCAAACCTGTCAGGAGAATCTCCCATGGATAGTCTTTCCATTATGTTGGGGCCATTATTGAATAGAACTGACTAGCTTCCTGTAGGACATTCTCTGTCTGATCCTTCTGAGAGATAGAGCACTAAGCATCCTTGTCTTGAAAAACTACATGGAACAAACAGTATCACTGTGGAGGAAATATAACACCAAGGTACATTGGAGCCAAGTAATAAAGAGTTTACTAGGTCAAAACCAGAACTTTGAACTCAACTTGGAAATTTATTGGTAACCAATGCAATGGAACAGGTGTTATATTACAGTAGTAGTTCTTAGTCCAATATCTTGGACACTGTTGGGTCATTTTCAAAGGCAACCCCATATAACATGCATTGCAGGAGTGTTTCTTAAAGTGTGGTCCTAGGATCCCTAGAGTTTCTCCAAAATCTTCTCAAAATCAAAATTATTTGTTAGCCTAAGTCGAAATTTTATTTATTAAATTTACATGTTGAAAATAATACAATATAAAATCCTATCAAACAATCATGAAAAGTGGTAGGAGCAGTGAATGGGTGAATAGCATAGGTAAATTGCTATTTGTTCCACTGATTTGGAGAAAACACAGGCTATCAGCTACCATATCAATAATAAAGTATATCTGTTATTTTCAGCATTGTAATTCAGGAAAAAATGAACTTCATGTTATCTTCTATAATATGGGACATCTTGAATTTTGGAACTAAATGCTTCTGTCTGAGATGCAATTAATTTGGAGGTTCCTTTTTATCTTGTATTTCTTTAATATTCCCTTAGGCTTTATCCTTGGTGATTCTTTCTTCCTGCTAATAAGGCTGGATGTGATGTTTGTTGGATATCTAGCTAAATGTAGATCTTTAATGCAACACATTGCTTAGATTAAAACACATTCCAGTACTGAGATTCTGGCTGGATCTTGCAATTGTACAACTATTATGTAGTAATAAATTTCTTTAGGAAGTATATTAGACAATACATCAAACTATGACAACAGTTCTGTCCAGGAATGCTGAACATGTTATGGCAGATACTAGAACTTGAGACTTTGGCATTATATATGTGGCAGCTTATCAACAAACTGAAAAATCCACTCAGGGAGCATAAATAGAAGATGACAATCCTCTATGTAAGGTGGGATGCAATTTTGACAATATGCTATTTTAAGATGTTTAAAATACCATTATAAGTTCAATAAGCCCAAATACTATGGTAAACTCTCTGGATCTGAAAATAGATAACTGCATACTGATATGTTAGAAAGAATAACTATAATTTAAATGGAAATATGTGGCTGTAATTTAAATAGAAAAGTACTGCAACCAGAGCAAATGGCATTCCAGGGCAAGACAGGTCAATATGAAAAACTGCAGAAGAAATTGCTATAAATTACTATAACAATATTATGATTAGGATAGGTAAACTTCATTTTTAAATTAAAAATATTTATTAAATCAGATATTATTTAAAGTATATTTTAACATATATCTGTTTTGGAAAATATATATATTTCAAACATATTGTTATGAACTTATATTCTGCTTAGTATAATGCAGATGAGTTAATAGAACAACTGATCTTTAAAAATGCTAAGATAAAAAGAATAAATTAATAGGCACACAAGATTATTAGTATAATCTGAAAACTGATAATGGTTGCTCATCTAGCACAAAATAATAAATATTTTCCAAATATTCAGAATTGCTTAAACTGTAGCTGATACAGTTTATAATAAAATCATCTGCTTGCTTGGTAGCAGGATAATTGTGCCATTTTGGGGATGAAAATTAATCTGATTTATTCAAATAATTAAAAAAAGGCCTCTCTGGAAATAATGTAGAACTGGGGTGCCAAACTGGATTTCTTTGAGGGCCAGATCAGCATTGTAGTTCTCCACGGGCCAGCAGTGGAGGGGGGAGACTGGACAGATGTCTCCTGCAGCATCCTGCTGGCCAAAATGGGGTGTGGTGTGACCGCATGAACCCATCCACCCCGCTTTTGGCCTGGACGGCCTCCTGCAACACTTTGCCGGACAAAATGGCATCCCCCCCTCACGACCCATTTCATTTTGACCGGTAGAGACACTGTGGGCTGGGACTTTGATATTTCCAGGCTGGCCCTGCAAGTCAGATCTAAGCACCCCATGGGCCAGATTTGGCCCACAGGACTTGAGTTTGACACCCCTTCTGTAGAATGAACTGAATAAAACTCTCCAAATTGTAAAAGCAGCCATGTCACTGAACTGGTACGTTCAGTTGCTTTAAATGTTTTCCCAAACTGTTCGTTTTGTTGTATGGATAAGAGCTTTACAGGAACCACCAGTTAAATAATGTTAACTAGTTAATAAAGTTAAATAATGTGGTTATGGTTACACAAACATACACATAAACACACACACAGATAATAAGTTAATAGGAGGTAATAAAATTATTACAATTATTGTGGTATCTCTTTGCTGACCTTACCGTCAGAGAGATGACAAATTGCTAGATCTGAATGGTAAGAATCTAGATCAAAAGATGGCAGCAAAGGAATAAAGAACATGTTAATTTTTTGCTGACATATAGTGCTCTTTCAGATTTTTACAGCCCAGATCTGGTAGCCCTATTTGTATGATATTCCAAACATGAAAACTGGCTTTCTCTTTAAGTACTAACGAATGCTTTAAAAGAATGCTTTAGAATTTTAGAAGAAATGTTTTACACCTCATGAGAGTGAACATGTCATCTCTGCTAATCGTGGAAGCACCCACATTTTTTCAGCCTTATATAGAAATTTGGAAACCAGCCCAACTACTTTAAGAAAAGCAAAGTAGTGATGTTTGCACAAGTCTCAAAGCTTCCTTTGAGTCATTTCTTGAGAAGGCAAAGCCCTAGGAGTTGAACATTAATTAGAAGTGCTTCATACCTCACATTGGCATGGTACCTTTCTGTTATTCATTGAAGGAATGTGACTTGAAAAAAAGTACCGCTGCCTGACTTTAACGGGTGGATTCCTTAATATGGTGGTAGCTTTTTTTCCCCAAGCTCAAAGGTGCAGGTGCTCTTAATCAAATCAACTCGGATGGCTTTGTACTACTTATTTCTTATGGTGCATAAGGAGAGTTCACTGGGCTGGAAATGAGCATATATGTTGCTTTGCCTTAGTTGGCTTACTTTAAAATGTATAAGTAAATTTAGCAGATGTTTTTACAGCTCTCATTTACACTTATAACACTCACACTGTGTTGTTATCCAGTCTCAAATTGTTCTGCTCAAAAGCAAATGCTTAATTATTGTAATGCTATACTTTGCTTGGGATAAGTTTTTTCTTGCTCAAGGGACTTGGTTTCTGCTTGTTTTGAAGGGAATGCATTTTTCTCCTCTTGTGACTGCTGATTTCCAATCTGCTTGATGCTGTTACACCCTACAGCAATGTTTTCTCAGGCACCTGTATCAAGCCAGGAAGAATTACAGGAAGTGATTTAAAACTGAATCAGAGCAATTTAAAGTAAAAAACATAAAAGCAGAGTAATAATCATAACACAGCAAGAACAAAACATAAAAAGTAACAGTTACACCAAACAATTAAAATCTTTTATAAATCTCCAGAAGAATTGAAAAGGTATTTGCCATTTGAAGAATACTTACATACCTATATACTATATACATCTTCCAGGGCAGGATTATAATTTATTTCTGAAACAGAGGAAATACATTACTAAAAAGACAACAAAACAGAATGCAGATTTCTATAATCCGAATATATCATTTTATGTGTACAACAAAATTAAATTAAAATAAAGTAAAAACCTATAAAATTGTGAAAAAATAATTTTAATTACAGTAAGTGTATCTCAGCAGACTATGTCCAGCTGACTTACTTTTCCTATTTAATCCAGATATTGTTAGTGGGCAGCTTCATGGCTGTGTTTCTCCTTAATACAATTCTTTAGCTTAAACTGAACATGGACAGACATGAAAGATACTCAGAACAAAAGGGCCAGCACACAGCTGGCATACATATACTTGGTCTCTATTCATTTCAGATCAGATTACACAGTCATGGAATTGAAATAGGATATTTACATCAGGGGTGGGTTGTGAATATTTTTGCTGCTGGTTCGCTCAGAATTGAAACACGCACAGCAATCAAAAACTAGATTCTGCACATGCACAGAAGCAAAATCCAAGATGGCGGTGCCCATGGAGACACTGATGGCTCCATGATATCATCGCAGAGTTACTACCGGTTCTATAGAACCGGATAGAACTGGTAGGAACCCACCTGATTTACATCCAGCGGGTCTATGCCTCTATTCATTGATCCAGTTTTAAGTACAGGTAGTCCTTGACTTTCAACAGTTTGTTTAGTGACAAAATTACGATACTTAAAAAAAGTGACTTATGACCATTTTTCACACTTATGAGCATTGCAGTATCCTCATGGTCATGTGATCAAAATTCAACCACTTGGAACTGACTCATATTCATAACAGTTGCAGTATCCCAGGTCATGTAATCATCTTTTGTGGCTTTCCGACAAGCAAAGTCAATGGGGAAGCCAGATTCAGTTAACAACTGTGTTACTAACTTAACAACTGCAGCAATTCACTTAATAACCATGGCAAGAAAGGTAATAAAATAAGGCAAAATGTATTTAACAACTGCCTTACTGAGAAACAAAAATTTTGGACACAGTTGTGGATTAAGTCAAGGACTCCTTGTATTTTGGGCAGATAGCTGTGTAATTATCTAAGCATTATTCACATATATTATATGAAAGCAGATTATCACCTCGTTACCTGATACCACT
>JANHFT010009890.1:13809-24367 GCA_032467955.1 Pseudoxenodon macrops | reverse complement strand
TGACGAAATACAAAATAATTTCTGACACTAGCTGGAACCCCTTTGCAACTGCTTGAATGAGGAAGGGTGATTGTATGAAAATCCTTAGGATGACATATCCATCCTTGGATAGGAAGGATGTCATAAATTGCTTGTCCAGTTTTTTTTTAACCTTGGTGCAATTCATTTGTCTTGGATTAATGTATAATTCCTATCACAGCCATCTTGGTTGTCTGATATAACAAAATAATAATCCTGTTGGAAGTCTTTGTGTTGGGGAAAACAACACAAGTGTACTTAAAGATGTATTTTATACAGGCCTGAGATTATATGTTGCATTGTTCATTTATACTTTAAACCAGAAACTAGAGTATGAAATTTGACAATTCCATTCAATTTCTAATTTGCAGAGTTCATATTTTCAGAGTTAGAATTCCCAAGGATCTAATTGTATTCTGGGAAAGAGAAATTGTATATTGTGCACTAAATTACTGAGGCTTAGATATAACAGTAGTATTTAGGATTTGTTTGCTGGTGTAGCTCAATGAATGGTATGTAAACAAATATATTTTAAGCACGGGGAATGAACTTGTATCTTATCTGTGTTTCTGTGGGATAATTATATGGATATATTTTTATCACACCAAATGTACAAAATTCTGAGGATGGTGACAATTTTGAATGGTTTTGTTCAGTGGGATAAAAAGCTCTTGTGCTATACAAGCATGGTTATAAAAATATCAACCCAGAGCAAACACTATTTTAAAGAATCACTAGGTTGCATATTTCTTGAAAAATTCAGCAAGTATTTCTAAACTTATTTCCCTGCCATAATTTGTTTTAAAGTGTTATTTATATGTCAACATCAACCCACTATAGAAATGCTGTTTTATTTAAAATGTATAAAGCTTTCAGGCCACTATTTTTTGTTCTTTCACTTCATGTGTTCTTTTGCTTTATCTTCAAAGTTAAATTCTTTTTGGTAACAGCAATTTGATGTTTAGAATAATTATGATAATAGCTGCATCCTGTCCAACATTATTTAGTTATCTTAAGATGCTATTGTCTTTTGCCCTTTTCCTAATTGTGCAAAATATAGAAGCAACCAAATTGCTTCTTTTTGCAAATTTGTATTTGATTATGTTTAGTAGCAGAATTGGTACAGTTCCAATATCTTTGGTATAACTCCTCAAAAATAAGCTTTGCTTATTTAAATTAAGCCTATTTCCTGAGAGATGAGCATAGGATTCTAAGCTACATACATTTACTTGCAAATCACTTTGAAACATCCTGTTACTGTACGTGTGGAAGAGCTGTGGTATTGGATAAATTTAGTTGATAAAGAATAGTAACTGTTCCTGATTATGATTTCAGAGAAAAGAAACATAAACCAGGAGATGGCTTCTCAGCAAATAATTTATTCTCAGAAGAAGAAAGTGAAATTGAGACTGAGCATGTATCTGCTGTTGATTATGAGTGCGGTGAAGAAGAAGAGAGAGAAGATTATGAGGAAGAAAGTAATGAACAGCAAGATATATTAGTTGAAGATGATCTGAACAATAATAGGATTGAGTATAAATCTGGAGTGCAAAAATGGCCAGATGGTTCTTTCTATAAAGGCGAATTTTCATTTGATTTAAAACTTGGATATGGAGAATTTGCTTGGGACAATGGTGAGGTAAACTGGTTTAATATTTAAAATGTGCTTATTTTGGTACCGTCTGTAAAGTATTATTACTATTACAACTTCACATAATAAAAACAGCTAAAGGACAGTAAAGGTTAGTATTCATGCCCAAACATGGTAAATATATCTATCACAATATTTTTCAAAATACATAAGACAGAAAAAGTTCTGACTTTTTCTAATAGATGACAACTTTCAGAATATTCTAAAAACTTTATTTTATATGTAGTAATTATAATAAATTCTTCCACAATATAATTATTTTGAATTTTATTTTTATTTTATTCTTGGAAATTGGATTTTGGTTATAGTGTTTGGCAGATTATGATTCTTTACATAATTTGGCTTCTCTTAAGATTCATGAGTCATTGTTTTATGATTAAAAAGCTATACTGTTTCTGAACAGCTGAAAGTACTGCATTGTTTTTGAGAATATATCTTTTGAATTTCGTGAAACTTACTTCTGAGGAGACATTGTACATCATAGTCACTGTGAGATGGGCAGCTATATACATGTGAGAAATACATGCATACAATCGTGCCAGCAGAAGGGGCATGCTGTGTACCCCATCAGACAAAGAATTTTGGCTGGCGGGGCCCAGAAGAGCCTTTTCTGCCATGGCTTCTGCCCTCTGAGTCTGGAACCACTTGCCCCATAAGGTCATAGCCTGGGGGTGTGGCATATTGGAGTTTGATAATGGAATAGAGAACACTCCACTTCTCTGTGTGCACTTTGTGCCTTCTCTCTCTTCATTCTGCTTAGTTTTATTTTAATTCACTTTTTAAATTTAAGAACTTTATTGTTTTAATATTCTGCACTTTATCTAATGTTTGTAAGACACCTAGAGTCACCTCTGGTGAGATGGGTAGCATACAAGTATGGATTGAGGCTTGTGGGTTGTGGACATTTGCCCTAAACCACTTCAGTTTTATGCTAGTTGGGGAGATACATTTTTCAGTAGGCATTATATTCAGTAAACCTTCTAGGTTTAAGGCTTGACTGAAATCTCATGTCCTGAGTTTTGTGGTTACTTTGTGGTTATTTTAGTATTTATGCATAGATTTGAATGAAACAGAGGCTAAAATATATCTCAAAGAGGTTGTGATCAAAAGAATTAATTTGAAGAAAGCCACCAAACTATATTTTTGGTGTGTTCCTATTGGCTTGTCAAACAGTCCTTGAATAGTCCTTTACAGCAGAACAGGAATCTGCCCTTCTTTATTCCACCAGAAAATCAGGACACTGTTTGTTACTATGTATGTCTATATGAAAAAGACCTTATATTGCAGAAATGCCTATAAATAAGTTTGTGCATCTATGCTATCCCTAAGCCAAACTGGCATATGATCCCTGAGTTGCACTGTTTTAAGGGTAAAATATTGCCCACTCCATAGGATTCATTAAATGCTAAGCTTGAGAAGTTTTTACAATGTATTGCAAAATTTCTTGTGGAAGATTTAATAGTATGAAATTACAGTAAGGAAACTCTTTTTATCATTTCAGACTATTGGACTACCTAGCCCATTATTCTGTCTGACAATCTTTTAGAGAGAGGTTTTTAAACTATCAGATTTTTCTAGCTGGAAATGCCAGGGATTGAATCTGGGGAATCTTGCTTGAAATGTTCTGCAACTGTACTGTGATTTCAACCTTACTTTAATGTTTATAGTTTATTTTATTCAACATTTAGCATATAATCTAACCTGATTTATGGAGTGCATTAGAAATGTACATTTGCTTTTCCCAGAAGTTTCCTCTTTTACTAAAAGAACCTCTAAAAATGGCTACTAGCCAGGTAGCACCAATTACTTTAGCACAAGAAAAGGAAGAAAGGAATACTTCAATTCAATTCATCTACAGTGCATTCAATGTTACTTAAATTCACAGTTCTGAATATATGATAATAACATGAGGTTTAGGGAGAATGTATATCTTATTCTTAAATATCTCAATCTGCAGTAAAACTTTGTTTTATATAAGATTTTATTCACCATATTTCTGTTTATTTTGTATTTAACTACTGGGTGGATCATTATAAATAAAAAGGAACTGTTTGAAAATGTCTATTTTCTGCTAGTGTACTTAGTACTGGTAGTTAGGTTAAAGCTACAATGGGCTGTTTTAGGAAAAAAAAAATATTTTATTTTACTTATTTATATCCCTCCTTTATTATTTTTACAAATAACCCAAGGTGGTGAAAATTTCCAACATACATTTATTTTCCTGTTTTCCCCACATCAACCACCCTGTGAGGTGAGTTGGGCTGAGAGTGAGTGACTGGCCCAAGGTTACCAGGCTGGCTTTCATGGCTAAGACAGGACTAGAACTCACGATCTTCGGCTTTCTAGCTTGGTGCCTTAACCACTAGGCCAAACAGACTCTTCAAGTACTTTCCTTGTCCCTTATTAGCTTGTGTTATATGTATATTTTTGAATTATTAGCTTGCAATGGTTAATAGATTGGATTTCATACCCCCCTGAAAAAAATACTGTAAATTACTAGTCTCAGTAGATTTTTAAGGAATTATTTATAAGAGTATTTTCTTGCGGGGCATCAGATTGAGAAGATAATAATACATAAATATCTGAATGCTATTATATATTTAAACAGAGATATTGCTTGAGTTTGATAGAAATTATTTGTTAGTGATAGCCTCAAATGTATAGCTATAATTCCTATTTACTCATTTCTGATACAATTTGTATGTTATTAATTCATTTTGTCAATTACTTCACCTTCCTTAGTTATTGTATACTGAATAATGTTATTAAAACAGAATCTAATATATCATTCTGAAAGAAGATATTCACTTCTCTTTTTTTACTGTGACAATTCATGCAGTAAATGCAATATTAATGAAATTTACCAAGAATAAAATTTGTGGATTGGTTAGGGTTTATAGTTTTGTTTGAGTTTTATCCTCCATAGATTTCTCTTTTATTAAATGTTGTAATTTTCAGTATGTATATCTGCAGTTACGGTATTTTCTATGGATGAAGCCACATGGAATAAATTTCCTAGGCTTGCAGATGATGCTTCAAATTATTTGAAAATATCAGTTAAAATTTCTGTTTTTGTTCCCTTGTGAGCTGTGATATATATTGGCAGTCAGTTGTAAATTACTACTGTCCTTCAATTATTTCTTATCAATTTTCTGTGAGAACTTTAAGAAAACTTGCAGATTTCTCTCTTAATAAATATATCAGTGTGTGGAATATAGGTTGAGATTCTGTTCATATGTGTCCTATAGATGCATTCTAGGAGAAGCTTTTTAGAAGGCAGAATGTACAACACACCTATGAATGTTTGGAGTATCTTTATTTGCAATAACAATTGGGCCTAGAATCTTTAGGTGATCTTGTAACATATTTTGAAATAATTATTAATCATACATACATATGGACATCTCTTAAACAAGATTCTTTTATTGATTGGTTTATTCCAGATACTAAACTTGAGTGAGCCATTAGAGTTCTTTTTCTATGTGTTTAAATTTCTCGCCTGATTTCCTGATTTTCAGAAATTATAATTTACTGTAATATTTTAGTAGGGTAAACAAAGATTTCCATAAACCAGGTTTTTCCTTTAACTCAGAGTTGGTTATCCAATTCTACATATATTAGTTCTCTGTGTGCTGAAGTTTCTCATGTTTGTTTAATTGTTTATTGTGTAAAAAGACTACAGAGGTTGAAATTATACCAAAATTCAGACTATCCAGTGAGACTAATTGAAAGCAGATTCAAGGCTTACAAAAGAACATGTTAAAACCAATGCATAGTTTATGAAATTTATTGTGTAGAAGTGGTGTTAAATATTATATTATATTATTATATTATATTGATTTTTAAAATATTAATTTACTCTCCCTGTCTTCAAACCATGTTGGTAGACATATAGCTTTTCTTCAAACTTGCAGCAGAATGGACATTATAGATAGAAATAAGCAGGCCTATTGTACATGCCCCATTTAGTATCCATCTTATACATGTTTACCTTATATATGTTTAGTTGAACCTCTCAACAGAATTTAGATCACATAATTTATCGCATTTATAACCTGTGTTTTCTTTGAAAATTCAGTGCTCTTCCACTTCTTATACATACTAAATCTCTTTTGTAGTGTTTGCATTTAACTTAGTTTTTTTAAAAATCTCTGGATGATTTTATTGCGATAAATTTATTGGATTAATTTTATATATATATATATATATAATATATACACACACACACGCGCACGCGCGCGCGCACACACACACACACACACACACACACACACACACACACACACACACACACACACACAAAAGATACTTTCAATATTACACAGGAAAAGACCCGAATATTTCTGTTTAGAAAACATAACTACATACATTGTTTGTATTACTTTATATTTATTTACAGATATCTCTAATGCTTGATCTTCTTATCTGGTTTCTCTTTCAATTTTCTTAAAACACAAGATTAATTGGTCAACAAGTATTGTATACATAATATCAGAAATAAAATAGAAAAATGCATACTGTTCAAAGTAGTTTAGTGCTCAAGTCTCAATTTGTGCTTGAGCTTCTTTTGTACATAAGCTCCTAGTGTGACATACCGGTAATTGAATATAAGTGTACCTAGAGGGTAAAGTGCAAGATTTTGACATGCACCATCTGAATTGAGAATAAGCCAGCCAATATAGTACTGGCAAAAGAATTCCTTATTCATCTCAACCTCTTTTGTATGCTTGATACATGTGTCCACACCAAAAAATTGTAAAACTTTGACACTAGTCCAAACATTTAGAAAGAGTAGATGTTAAAGTCATCCTGAAATTTTAAAGATTAGAGTAGAAATTTAGACATTCATTCACAAGAAAACTGAAAAGCTGGCATGTGGGAATGAAAGGTGAAAAATGGAACGTGGTATAAAGTTAACCTATTCTACTCCCAGAATAGCTTTATTTTCATCTACTTAGTTTAAGAATTGCTGCTGGAAAATTGGAATCCTCTGCAAAGAGATTAAAGAACTATAAAATCAGAATCACCTGTGGTTCAAGCTATAATTTTGCATCCTGAAACTTTCTTCCAAAGTGCCTTGTAATTTTGATATATGGGATAATTTAGTCATGAAAATATATTTCTGTGTTTTGAAATGCTGTGATTGCAGAAAAATACATGCAGAGGCTACATAATATGAGATAGATGAACTATATCCATGGATACTGCAGAATTGCTTATCTTAATATTTAGATGTTCTCTACATGTACTGGACTATATTCATTTAAAATAGAATACATTTATTTTTTATTTTTTATTTATTGCAGAGATACATAGGGCAATTTTATAAAGATCACCGTCATGGCAAAGGAGTTTACTTTTGGCCTAATGGCTCCAGATTTACAGGTTCATTTTATCTTAATCGTAAAGAAGGCTATGGGACCATACAATTTACAGATGGAAAACAATTTCAGGTAACCATATACTTTTAATAATATTAAATTATGAATTCTAATAATAACATTGTACTATCATGTTTGTGAAATAAATAAATTCAACAAATATTTGAGAAACCTGCTTCTTTTCAAGGCTATGAATGTTTTTAGGAGTAGCACAAAGTTTGTTCATTTATTTACAGGGTTTATAGACTGCTGATTTCTTTCATAGTGTTGCTAATCCTTTTAACTTTTAGTATTTAGTAGTATAAATGAGCATGCAAATAAATTAAAAATGCATTCTTTTCTGTATTTTGTCTATATTATTCTGTCATATCTTCTTTTGTTTTTGAACATTTTTTCCCTCAAAAGGGGCTTTACAAGGCTGATGAGCGTTTTGGACCAGGAATTGAAACTTATCCAGATGAGATACAAGATGTTGGCCTGTGGCATCGAAATCATATTATTAAACTATGTACAGAAATTCCTGAGCATTTTAGTCTTTTTGATTTCCCAGAACTCGTTATCTATTCTGCTACTGAGTCTAAAGAACAGTATATTTCAGAGGAAAGCATTTCTATATGGGACTTGAATGAAGAAAAGGATCCATTTTTCTACCAATTCAAACGCCTTCTCCTTAATGATGACAACTATACATTGCCTGCTAATATGTATATATATTCAATTGATGCAGATAATCTTCCTCTTACTCAATCCTTCTTGAAAGAGTTTGATTTTCAATATTTTAAGAAAAGAAAACATCACGCTTCTGAAAAACCATGGCGTATAACCAACATAACCCCTATTTTGGTTAAGATGCAGAAAAACATATATAAGTATAGGTAAGAACTGATAATTGCTAACATGAAACTGTAGCTGGAATTTTATTTTCTGTTGCTTCTTCATATCTCCTTTCAGCTGAATAGTTTGTACAATTCAGTTAAGTATGTTTCAAAAGCTTATACCATATGCTTCATTCTATCTTTTCAACTGCTGATGAAATATAACTTCTTCCTTACTTATGCTCTTAATTCTTCCCCAAAAGCCTGAACAAGTGATTATTCTGCTCATTCATTTTCTTTGTGTCTACTGGAGGCACTATTTATCAGGTACTCAAAAGTATTACTTAAAATATTATTTGAAATCTTGATTGATTGATTCTACCAATTCTCTAGCCCCATCCAAATTCCAGTTATCAGAATTATTTTTATTTATCATTAATTTAATATTTAATTATTTCTAATTAGTTTAATGGTTAGGAAGATTGGTCAGAGAGTTGGAGAGAGAGAGAAACTTAAGAAATAAAAATAGTCTGGTAGAAAGGCAGAGAGCCAATCTAGTCCAGCATTATATGACACACATAGCAATTTAGGAGAATTTGAGAAATTTAAAACAAGGCGGGGAGGGCTGCAGCCACTTTCACTGGATGCTTTCTGTGCTTCAGGAACTGTGAAGATTAATAACAAAAGATAACTAATATTTTATATGAGTCTATTGATCCTCTTAAAACCATTTACATTTAAAGTTGAAATAGGTGCCCCTCACTTCACTTATGACAGTGAAGTTTCCTAGCTGTACTGTTTTTAAAAAGTACTTTTTATTGGCTCTCAATTTATTTGCATTTAGTTTGACTAATTGTTTAGTTCTAGTACTGTAAAATGTGGTAATTTGGAGAAAATAATCAGAAATCCTGTGTAAATATTTGTGTGTGCGAGTGTGTGCGCGCATAGGCATTTATTCTTATGGGCTCCTGCAGCCGGTTTCCTACCATTCCTCCCCTCCCAAAAGTGGAACAGTGAAAAACTTTCTTTACTTGGATGATTAATGTTTGTTTATCTATACCCTTTTAGATTGAAAAATGATCATTTAGCTGATTGATTGTTCTTCATATTAAATAAACGAACTCGAGAGAGCAAGATTAAAGCCTTTCCCCTCTTAGCCAATTTCCTGTGGAGAGGGGATATATATTTTTTATGTTGATAGAATATTGAATGAAGGGGGATACTCGCTCCTGAGATTTCTCATACATATCTTCAGTCTGTAGTAAAACCCAGAATTACCATTTCACTAAGCATTAGAGCAAAGACAGATAAGGAGAAGTAAGGGGGGGGGGGAAACACCATGTCTTATCTGTCCATCTAACTAGCATGTCACAACAAAACTGTACTTCTATTGTATTTCTAGCTTTTTATGGCTTTGCTTACTTTCAGGCATTGCCAGAATGACATAGACTGGGATATTAATGACATTATCAAAGGCAACCGGGATGGTTTTGGAGCTAAAGGTCCCAAAGAGCTTATTGCTGAAGAACTGATTGAGAAATCAGCAGAAGGAGACTATAAAAGAATTTATGAAATTCTGAGGGACAATCTGGCCCATCCTGATATAGCAGATATGAGTGGATATACTGCTCTTTCTGCTGCTGCTGTAAGTTCTTACTATATATTATGCTTTCTGTCATGGTGAACCTTGAAGGGTGGGTAGAAGTGCAGTTAAATTCAGGTTTTTTTGTATTGTGACAATATTGTACCATTTAAATACATTTATTTGTTTGTTTATTTATTAATATATAGTATTTGTACATTGGTTCTTAATCATAAAATGATTTGCAGTGACTATAGATACGGGATTAAAGCAGGTTATAAACCAAACCTATTAGCAGGTGTTAAGGATAAGGACTAACATAAAAAGAAAAGTCTTTGAAAGATGCTTCAAATAGATCAATACTGGGGCCTTGCATTACTCCATAGGGCAGGTGTCACTGAAGAGATGGGCCATCTTTGTAACCACCAGCTGAAAATGTGAGAGCAGGATGTCCTGATGATTTTAAAATATCTAGAAGACTGAATTTACTGAAGATACTGTGTTGGTAATGTACATATAATCAGGCTAGAACCTAGTCTAAACTGAATCTAAATAATCAAGAACCTTCAAGAACCTTTACAGTAAGATCACCTCCATCTTAACTTACCTGGACTTCAGTAAGGCATTTGATCAAGTAGACCATAACCTACTACTAGAAAAATGTGGATTAGATAGCATCACCACGAGATGGATCTGTAACTGGCTGACCAACCACAGTCAACGTGTAGTCCTCAATGGAATTGCATCTACATGGAGGGAAGTATGCAGTGGAGTACCCAAGGTTCTGTTTTAGGCCCAGTACTCTTCAACATCTTCAGTGGACAAGGGGATAGATGGGGAACTCATCAAATTTGCAGATGACACCAAGCCAACACTCTGGAAGATAGGCTTAAGATACAGAACAATCTTGACAAACTTGAACATTGGGTGCTATCTAATAAAATGAAATTCAATGGGGAAAAAAGTAAAGTTCTACATTTAGGCAAGAAAAACAAAATGCACAAGTACAGAATATGTGATACGTCACTCAATAGTAGTTCTAGGCTGCATAAACAGAGGGATAGAATCAAGATCACGTGAAGTGTTAATACCACTTTATAATGCCTTGGTA
>JANHFT010009885.1:0-18883 GCA_032467955.1 Pseudoxenodon macrops | reverse complement strand
GAGAGAGAGAGAGAGAGAGAGAGAGAGAGAGAGAGAGAGAGAGAGAGAGAGAGAGAGAGAAGCAGACTAATTTACACTATTGTGTCATATTTGATTGGTACCAACCTTTCACTCTGTGAGGAGATGGGGAGGAAGATACAAAGATTAGATATCAGGAATAGTGCAGAATGTTCTGGGATTTCCCATTCCTCTTCACTATCATGCTTGTATTGGTTTTTCCCTTACGAAATGGGGAAATGAAATTAAAAATTCGATGCAGAAAGTACATAGAGCATTTCACTAACATTTCGTTTGCCAGCACTCCCGTGTTTATTTTACTGATATAAACCTTTCCAGACACTGGCAGCTCCTTTCTTGATAAACAAATATTATCTCTAAATAGGAGATCTACATCATTGCAGACGTAATACCGCTGACATGAAAGAACTTACTAATCATCATAAATAGCAGGCGAGAGTTTACCAGGATGTATCTGTCAATTATGCTGCATGCTTTAAACTGGTTGTGTCAGAGTGACCTGAAATTCTTAGAACCAGCCTAAGTTCTGATGGCAGCGTAGAAAGTTAGCTTAGCACCCACCCCTTTCCTAGAAAAATGAAATATGTTAGGAAATATTAAAAGGGCAGAATATTTCCCCTAAAAGGGAGGCAGAAACTCCACACACACACACACACACATCTTTCTTAATGGGCTATTAAGGCCTGGACCAGTCTATTCTACATAACAAAAATCTACCCCCTTCAGGCAGAGCCATAGTAGGAATTGCCCAAAGCCCTTTCATTACATCATCATCCAGCAAGGCTCAACCAAGCCTGGGACACAGACAACCTACAAAGTTACCACTGCATGGCCCCATGGGAGTCTGACAACCAATCAGAATACAAGCTCAAATTCAAAAGCCCAGAGAGGGCATAAAACTGGGGCACCCTCAGCATCTCTTCCCTTTTCCCCCAGGATCTCAAACCGTGAGGTCCTGCTGTCCACCATTAAAAAACCATCTTTCCAAGCAGTCTCCATGTTTCCAGTGTCTTTTTCCCCACTTGGAACTGAACCCAGATGGACATTTCTTCCTACATTACTTACCCCTTACTTGATTCGCTGATGGAGACAAGCAGAAGTGTGAGAAAGGAAGGAATATTAAAGACTGCCCCAAGAAATAGGGCTCTGAATTTATGACAGTGATTGTTTCCTAACCATCTGGTAAACACAGCAATTAAAACCCCTGTTAAACTGAGCACCTGTGAGATCCTACTGTCTTTCTACCCAGGTTTGTCTGCATGATTGCACCTTGCTCCTGTGAAGTCTTTGTTCTCTTTGGAAGAGAAGAGCAAATATATCACAATAGCTGAGAATTTCCGAAACAGTTTTCCCCAGCTTCAAATGACTCCATTCGACTCAGTTGTTTTGCCGACTGCCTCCCAGTCGTTTGAGAAGAAAAAAAATTAGTTGCTATGCTGGCATGTCCGAACACGTCACTCTTTTTCTTTTAAATATGCTGCACAGACAGGGTGGCAATAAGGATAATTTGCAAGAGGAGAAAAGTGTGGGGAGATCCAGTGAATGGTATTCTTGTAATTTAGCTTTCCCCTTCAACTTATTTCAAAATCTTAAGAGTAATGTAAATAAACCCACAATTCTTTATGTAACCTGAGATAAAATAATTGTTTTACATCCCTGGCAGCAGAGGTGGATTCCTACCGGTTCGGACCGGTTCTGTGGAGTAGGCAGTAAGCCACTGGTGATGTCACGGAACCGGTTCTGGTCTGTGGATTCTACCATCTTTCTTTTGGATTATTTTTTTTGGAATTTGTTTGGGTTTTTTCCCCTTCTGTGCATGTGCAGAAGCTGAGTTTCCTGTACTGTGCATGCATCACCATCTTTTTTTTGGCATAGCATTTTTAACTATCTGCAGAGATGTGGCAGAAAAAGACACAAATCTGTTTTCTATTATTTCAAGAGTGCAGGATCCACAATCATCGATTTACACAAGAAGGCAAATTCTGGTTAAATGTCAAAAAGCATCCTAATTGTGAGAGCAGCTTCATTATGGGCTAAATTACTGAGACAAGGAGAATGTCAACTCTTTGAGGGAGAACTGGACTTGACCAGCAAAGGTAGGAATTCTAAGACTATTTTTATTGTATTTATTTATTTAGCGTATGGCACCTGTTAGCCAAGGATCACTGAAGCGGCTGGATGCCTCTGTGAAAGGAAATTTTTTCGGGCGGTGTTATCTTACCCGTGGCAGAGGTGGGTTCCTACTGGTTCTATCTGGTGGTAACTTGGCGATGACGTCACGGAGTCAGTCTCATTGGTGTCTCCATGGGCACCTCCATCTTGGATTTTGCTTCGGCGCATGTGCAGAGGCTACTTTTTGATTGCTGCATGCATGCGCACACGCAGCGTGACACTTGAGCTGCAAAAATATCCAGAACCCACTCCTGACCCATGGGATGCCTGAATGCCAGTAGGCAATCGGGGGAGGCTCCTTTCCTGTCCCTACGCGGTTTATTCGCTCTCAGGAATCAAACCGCCGAGCTGCCGACCTCAGCGGAGTGCAAGCTCAGCGTCTTACCACATGAGCCACCGCGGCCCCCATTTTTTATTTTATTATATTGTAGAGTTATAGTAATGGAGTCTTGCGAGTCTGAATGTCACTCCCTGCCTTTATTTTAAAGAGAACTAGGGAGAGCCCAGTCTTTTCTCAAATTACATTCCTGCTCTGAACTCAAGTTTCTCTTATCTGATTGTTGCCTCGGCTGTGGCTCCTTCTCCTGTCCCCAAGGTTATTCTCACAGTCCATTACAGGTAGTCTTCAGCAGTTCATTTAGTGACTGTTCAAAGTAATAAGGGCACTGGGGGGGAAATGACTTATGACTGTTTTTCACACTTACGACCGTTGCAGTATCCCGATGGTCACGTGATCAAAATTCAGACACCTGGCAATTGGCTCCTATTGAATGACAATTGCATCTGATCATTCTTTGTCACTTTCTGACAGCAAAGTCAAAGTCAGTTTCATTTAACAACCGTGTCACTTACTTAACAACTGCAGGGATTCACTTAATAACTGTGGCAAGACAGATTGTAAAATGGGGCAGAATCCACTTAACAATCGTCTCACTCAGCAACACAACTTTTGATCTCAATTTTGCTTGTAAAGTGAGGACTGCCTGTACAGAGAGGTCCCCTTAGCCAGAGGTGGGTTCCTACCGGTTTGGACTGGTTCTACCGAGTAGGTACCGGTAGTAGGCCGCTGGTGACATAACGGAGCCGGTTCTACTGCTCCGTAGGCGTCGCCATCTTTTTTGGGGATTATTATTTTTTTGGGAAAAAATATTTTTCCAGATTTTTTCCCTTCTGCGCATGTGCAGAAGCCGAGTTTTCGGCACTGCGCATGCGTCACCATCTTGTTTTTGGCCTTTTTTGGGGGAGGGGGATTTTTCTTCTTCTGCGCATGCGCAGAAGGTGAATTTCTGGCACTACACATGTGTTGCCATCTTGTTTTTGGCCTTTTTTGGGGGGGGGATTTTTCGGGGCTTTTTTCTACTGCGCATGCGTAGAAGCCGAGTTTCTGGCACTGTGCATGCGTCACCATTTTGGTTTGGCCTTTTTTGGGGGGGGGATTTTTCAGGGCTTTTTTCTACTGTGCGTATGAGGCACGCCCACGCGGCGCGGGAAGCAGCAAACCGCCAGCGAGGTAAGTTACAACCCACCCCTGGGTTAAATGTTGTCTAATCTTGTAGTGCACCCAGAGGCCCTGTTTTAAAGTAGGTGGCTATATAAATACCATGTTTCCCTGAAAATAAGACCTCCCCGAATAATAAGACCAATCAGACTTTTGAGTGCATGCACTAAAATAAGCCGTCTCCCGAAAATAAGCCCTCTCCAAAACACAGGAGCAGCTATGAGGTGACCATACTCACCCCTCCTGCACCTCAAAAATAAGAAGACCTCCCCAAAACTAAGGTCAAGCGCTTAGTTGGGGGGGTCAAAAGAAAATAAGACCCTGTCTTATTTTCGGGGAAACATGGTAATTTCAACAAATAAACTTTTTAAGGTTATATTTTTACATATTATAAACAAATCTAAATCTAAGATGGTGGCAAAGTGGTTAGAATGCAGTATTTCACGGTAATTCTGCCCACTGCCAAGAGTTAAATCCTGATTGACTCAAGGTTGAGTTAGCCTTCCATATTTCCAAAGTCAATAAAATGATGACCCATATTGTTAGGGACAATATGCTGATGTTGTAAACCGCTCAGAGAGTGCTGTAAAGCACCATAGAGCAGTATATAATTCTAAGTGCTGTTGCTATTTTGGATAAAAGTCGGTTTATACATTGTTAAAAAGAATGAATAAGGTAGAGATGTGCAAGGTACAAATTCTAATTGCATTGTATACCACTAATTTTTTGTTTTGGGTACAGAATGGAATTCCATTAATTCTGGGGGAAAAAAAACACTGATTATCATTGGATTGTTTCCATCACAAGTTAGGGAAATGTTGCCTGAAATTTGCATACCTTGCATACCTCATTCAAATTTGCATCATAATAGTTCTCAATTCTCAGCTTCCAAAGCACATTGCCTTTCTACTAAATAGTATAAATACCTATATGGCATACTTCACAAGATTATCAATTGCACCTTAAATAAAATAGGTGCAATGGAATGCGTAACAACTCAGGATGTGCTATCCTAAAAACATTTTTGTTGTTGAAAGGATCATAGGCGGCACACAGAGCCACATCTGAGGGCACACGAGGCGTTGCCTATGTCAGCTCCAGCGCAAATGTGCATGCTGGCCAGCTGATTGTTGTCCTTACAGAGGGTAGGGGAGGCCATTTTCGCCCTCCTACCAAGGCTTCAGGAAAGCCTCCGGAGCCTGTGGAAAATTCGGAAATGAACTTCCGGTTGGCCCATTGGGCCATTGTTTGCCCTCCCGAGGTTTTAGGAAAGCCTGCTGAAGGCTGGGGAGGGTGAAAAATGGCCCAAAGGTCCTACCAGGAGGCTTCAGTGTGCATGCGTGGGGGGTGGGGGGACAGCACATTATGGGCGTGGGCACGGGTGTGCGCGACCCCTCACACGCCACCCGCTTTTTGGGGCATGTGATGACAAAAAGGTTAGCCATCCCTGGTATAGATAATTGTATCTCCTATTCCTTTTTTGCCACTCTTAAATATCTCCCCAGATGTCTCCCCAGAGATCATGAAAATTAAAAAACATTCGAAATGACACAGCTAAGTTAATAAGAATATTATAAGAATATTATATACTTAGTGCATATACTAATCTGCAAACATCAACTCCAGATGTTCTCAATCAAGATGTAACAACACAACCAACCAACCCGCTCACAGCAACAAAGCCAACACCCCACACCTTCCCACCAGTATTTATAGAGAGACGGCAGCTCCAATCACGCTTTGCTTGCACAAGCACGAAGCCAAAAGCCCCAGCCTGAAGATGATGAGTGGGACCTTGTCGAAACGTCACCAAGATACTCTCAATCTTACACAGGAAAAGACGCGAAAAAGCGAAGCATATACTTTTGAACACATTTTCTAGTGGCAAATTATTTAGTAAGTATCTGATTTTGAGGTTAATTCTTATTACAAACTCAGTCAGTGGATTTCTAGGTGAACATACTTCCTAGTTGCGTAACAATATTTGGTACCGATGATTGAGAAACCTTGGTAATATGCTCAGAGATATAAATATTCACATCATTATGTAACATTCAAAAAGCTTCTGCTACAGCAAATAGCAACTTTTTAGTATATTTCAGGGGCTTTCCATATCATATTTTGTACCAATAATGATAGCTGTATTCTGTGGGATTTCAGAATTCAATCCTCACTGAAAACATTTTGAGTCATAGTAATAAAAGCAAATATTTTGAGGCCTATTTATGTATTTTTCCTATTGTAAAGAAATAACTGATAAAAGTGTGGACTAATGCTATTCTAGCCATTATCTAAGGAATGTAGTAAATTTTATTTGTTTATATTTTCTATTTCTTAATTGCCCATTTCCCTCATCAAGGGGCTCTGGGCACTGTACAATATTGTCAATAAAATTAACATTGAATCATAATTTTAAAATTATAAAAATAACATAAAATTTCAAAAGGTGAAAAACTCCAAGATGGGGGAGTTAGCAGTTGTTAATAGAGGCCTGGGAGGTTCTCGTGAGGCTAGCCAGCCCCATAATTGTGTGGCCCTTTATGCAAGGCCTCACAACCAAGTTCATACAAATATTTTAAGGCTTAAAGTATCTAATCTCTAACTCCTGTATGAACTTATTCAAGAATAGAGTACCAGTGAATTAAATAAATGAATAAGATTTCAGACCTGCTGAAATTATTTTATGCCACAGTGCATAATTATAACAGTGAATGTTGTATTGCTGTACTTTTAAATCTTAAAAGTAAATCTCATTGAACTGAATATGACATTTTTAATATACATTGAGATTGTACATTTGCTTGAATTCAGTTCTAAAATGATGTGAAATGTGGGTACGTTATAATACTACCTTTCTTAGCTTGTTAAAGCAGCCACGTTTTTTCCCAGGATTGAATAGCTACCATGTGATCACTGCAAAAGAAACATGTGTTTTAAGGAGTTGTAGATACTATCTTTGCATCCTCGTGTAATTTTAGTAAGAATTCTGATTATAATGACAAAATCTAATGTAAACTAAACTTAGAAGAGAAAGAAAGAATAAAAGGGCAAGGAAAAATAAAATGAAAAGAAAAAAGTAAAACCATGATAAAGAAGGAGAAAAGAAATATGTAAAGAAGTGACTTCCAACCTTTATCACAACAGGTATAAAGAAATTTAGTGACTTTACTCCCGCCAAGGTTACAGTTATCTCTTCATCCTATAGCCCGGCCTTTATCTATAGATAAATCTATGTAGAATCGTCTTTTCAGTCCTGGTGTCAGCAGAAAGTCCATAAAGCATTGCCAGGAATTAACAACATAGATTATTTTAACCTTGTTCAAATAAATCAACTTTATATACTTTCTTTTTACTTATAACAGTCTTAATTGTTCAAATATTGTTGTAGGATTTGATTTATCTACAGTCCTTTCATCAACCCTCTTCGAAGCTTTACCAATAAATCCAATATAAAAACAAATTTCCAGCACCCTCTCTTGGTTTATCATTTGTATTTTCCTTTTGAATTTTAGGACATCGGTCAATTTCTTTTGTAGATCAGTGAAATATTCTTTTCCAAGTCATACTCTGCCTGTCAGTTGTAAATCTAGCTTTCATACCATCACTATATCTCTAATTCAGTAATATCTTTTTGACATAAACTACCTATCGAAGTAGATATCATTACTGACATTGTTGATATTGTGGCTATTACTTTCTAACATCTTTCTTCAAAAGTCTCAGTATTTTCATTATTATAGTTTTGTTGTTTTGTTTTATAGCCTTGTATTTTTCCTCTATCTAAATCTTTAGTTCCATCTAGGGTGCAGTTTTTAAATCATGAAATTTCTTCCCCAAAAAAATAGCACAACTATTTCCTACAAAAAGCTGTTCTTTATAATTAACTCCAAAGTCTTATTGTAAGTTTCAGTATTCCAAATTTATCTGGACTCTTAACCTATATGTAACTTTCTAAGATCAAAATCTTGTTTAGCTTCCTCTGTTTATTTCAAATTCTTTAAGTTCTTAAGCTAATAATTAATTTTTCTTTTGTTCAGAGTTGAAGATAACTCAAGCCTGTCATTCAAACCTGTCATTCTGAAGATCCCTAACGGTTTTAAAATGGTTAATAGACAATTTCTAAAAATGATTAGAAAGTGAGATTTGTAAACCTGGTGTCCTTTAAAAGTTTGTGCTACAGTTACATGCAAGATGTCTTAATCCCTTCATTTCCTGGCGTTCAAACCTTAGGAAAACATTAGAAAACTGCTGTCCTGCAGTCTCCTCTCATGGAGCAGCCTTCTGGCACACATGTGGGTGATTCCCTGTTCTCTCCTTATCTGGAGAGGCCCAAGGAACCAATCTATTCACTGGTTCCTTGATCTTTGTTGTGGTTGTTGGCTCCACTTTCACCGAGTGATGTTCAATTCATCATATCTCCTCTAGAAATGATTTTTATCATTAACTTCTAATAAAAAGTTAGTGATAAGAAATCAAGTCAAATAAATAACACTATAATCCCCAAGGAAGCTGAATAAGGAAAGTGTCTTAAAATGTATATGTAACTAAACGTATCTACAGCTTAGGCTGAAATACTTATCATAACATAGCCAAATCATTGGAATTCAATGAAAAAGACAGTTCAACTCATTAGTTTCATTGTGTGATCACGATTTAATGGAAGTTAATTTTGAAACTAAAGGGCCATCTTTTGCTGCACTATCATATAATGCTACCTTTTTTTAAATTAAAAAGTGAGATAGTTACCAGAATAGATTGTTATTATCTCACAGTATATTCTCATGGACAGAACATTAGCAGGTAAAGGAAGTAGAAACTGCACCAGCATTGAGGTGCAGAAATAACCCAATTAATTGGTGTTTTTTTTAATTGTCAGACTTATCCAACAGGTACAGGTGCACCAGCATAAACCTGTTTCCACTAAGGGAGTGTCCTATCATTTGTGAATTCCAAGGCTTCCAAAATGCTTCTAGTTTGGGAAATGCCATACAATAACAAAGTGATCTCTTTTATTTATGTCGCCCTGGTTACCCTTCAGGAGATGAGGGTACCATATTGCTGTCAGCATGAGAATATCACTAAAAAACTGCATTTTTACATTTTTCCAATATGTTGATATAGGGACTCTTCTAGTACGTTTTTCTACAGCACGGGATAACAAGAATTCTCATAGCAAGCATTTAATTGTTGCAGATTAACTGCACCTCTGAACCCAACCCCTGATACAAAATATATTAAGAGTGGCTCATTTTTAAAGGGAGTGTTACACATTCTTGACTTGTGTTATTCTTCTTTCAGTCTCCATTCCCCAGCACTCCCACTTCAAGGCGTGCCTTGCAGCGAACTCTGTCAGACGAGAGTATTTATAGCAGTCAAAGAGAACATTTCTTCCCCTCCCGAGCTTCCCTTCTGGACCAAGCTCTTCCAAATGATGTTCTTTTCACCAGTACATACCCGTCTCTCCCCAAGTCATTACCACTAAGAAGGCCATCATACACATTGGGAATGAAATCCTTACATGGTAAGTGAAAGGCTACATCTAAACTTACTATGCATATTTTGTTTTTATTTTCATAAAAAATTTACATAATTATTATTACTATATGCTGCCCTTTATTTGTAATGCTCAAGGTGGTGCAAATAATGCTGCTGCGTCCCTATTTTCCCCACAGCAACTCTGTAAAGTGGATTGAACTGAAAGATTGGATGACTAGCCTAAAGTCATCCAATTGGCTTTCATGCCTAAGGTTAAATCAATATTTTTAACCTGCATTTATATTTATGGGCAATCAATTGGCATGTATTAATTATTTATTGCTCGTATAACTTTGGAATTTAGAATTCTGTAGAGTCTGTTGAGTTCCCCTTAATTGTTAACATTTTAGCTAATTTGGAATATTGAATACACTTTTTCAAAGGAATGTTGTTTGATACACTATAATTGTTATTACTTTGGGATGGTTGTGCTCTTTATTTTCAGACTCCTTTAGAGCCCTGTCCCACTGAAGCAATTTGATCCAGCAGTTAGGGGGGGAAAACTGTTTAATCTGAAAATGCTAAACATATACAGTAACTTTGAAAAGCCTTGCTTAAATTATCAAACGCCATAAATCAATTTATCAATTGATATTCATCTTTTAATAATAAATGGAATGCATTATAGTAAGATTATACGGTAACATTTTTAGGAAAACACAACAACAAAAATGTAATGCGATAATTCTTTTAGGAAAATAAAACTAACAAGCATATAATTTTAACCAAATGCTGGGGAGAAAGAGTGGCTGGCAAGTGACCCTTTTGAACTTGCAGTGAAGGTAAAACTGTACATAATCTGAAAACGATTCACATGTTTGGTGACTACAGCAAGCAGAAGTCAAAAGGACCAATTGTGCATCATGACCAGTCATTCTCTCACAGCTCAACCCACCTCACAGGGTTGTTGTTGTTGTGGACTAAATAAGAGGAGAAAAGATGTCCACCGCCTTGAGTTATTTATAAAAAATAATAAAGGCACGATTTTAAAAAATAAATTATCAAAATTTATTAGTGCCTTGTGATTTTAAAAAATGCTGCTCCTTTTCTGATTGGCACAGTTGGGGAACATATAGCAGGCAAGTCCAACTTGAAGAATTGTTTCATCTAACAAAGAATGCTTCCATTCAGTCTTCATTCTGTCTCCCAATGAAGAACAGGGTTGTTTGCTTTTAATATCTGTCTCAAGTGCTTCTTTCTTCTTCTTCTTCTCCTTTTTCTATCCCTTGTGGTTTAGGAGAGTTCTCTGCCTCTGATAGTTCCCTCACAGATACCCAGGAGCAGAGAAGGCAACCGATGCCAGATCCAGGGCTCATGCCCTTGCCTGATTCAGCTGCAGATTTAGATTGGTCAAATTTGGTAGATGCTGCCAAGGCCTTTGAAGGTAAGAATTCATTATTTATTTTGTTTACATGCTTCAATTAGGGTTACTGAATTCAAACTCTGTGGTTTCACTATACATTTTACAATTTCATCTGAAGAAATTGTAAAACATAACTTTTTACACCAGGTCAGGAGTAAAAGGAACACAGAATTTTAAGCTATATTTTGGTCACAGCTGAAATGTGTCACCAAAGTCATTTGGGAATACAGGTAGCCTTTGATTTACCAACATTCATTTAGTGACCATTCAAAGGTGTAATGGCACTGAAAATAATGACTTATGACTTCTTTTCACCCTTATGGCTGTTTCAGCATCTCCATGATCACATAATCAAACTTTGAATGCTTGGCAACTGACATGTGTTTATGACAGTTGCAGTGTCCTGTGATCACCTTTTGGATTTTCTGACAATCAAAATCAATGGGGAAGCCAGATTCACTTAACAACCATGTTATTAATTTGTACAGCTTGCTTTTGATGTGTATTCCACATTGTGTCCCTGCTTAGTCTCTTGAAATCCCTTCCTCTCCAATCAATGTAAATGTAAACATTAATCCCTTCTTGCTAATCAACCTCTGTGTGTGTATGTGTGTGTGTGTACGCATTCCAAAATACAGGGGATTGGAAAAAGGAATGCACACTCATGGTCATGTGATTTCCCACTTAGCAACTGCTTCACTTAACAACAGAACTGCCAATCCTAATTGTGGTCACTAAAGGAGCATATATGTTCATTAGATTCTATAAATTATCTGGTTTTAACTGAGCAGAACAGATTATATAACTCAAAGGCAAAAGTGTCAGAAAGGAATTAAAACATTACTATAATTACCCCAGGAGTAGATCTTCAGCTACTGTTACTGATTTTAATTTTACTATGATATGCTTTTACTGTAATACTAATGAAAAGAAAATTAGCATATGTGTTTCTTTTTCTTTCCAGTTCAGCGAGCATCCTTTTTTGCAAGTAGTGATGAAAACCATAGGCCCATCAGTGTTGCCTCCAGTAATGATCAGGCTGAAGATCAGCTTCCTACACAGATGAAGCCTTACGCTGAGTAAGTGGTCTGCTAAACCAACATGACTCTTATAAGAAGTCTGAGAAAATTATTGTGCAGTGGAATCTGTAAATCTTAGAAATTTAGAATATATGCACTCTGACCTATGGAAAACTGAACATGTGGTTTCAGCATCAGGAAGTTTCTGGATATTATTTTAGGTGATAACGTTATCTAAGAATCTGAAGTTCATTTCATTTAGTGATTGTGTAATTAGTGGAAAAGAAAAGATATATGTTCTAGACAAATGGGATTTTACTGTAATATTTACAACAAAGAACACATACTGTTTTTAAGTCATTTTAAAGGTATAATATCATCAACTCTAGAAAGACAGGGCTGAAATTATAAGATACCTGAAAGTACTGAAGTTATTGTCATCATATAGCACTTAGACTTGTATACTGCTTTACAGTGCTTTACAACCCCTCTCTAAGCAGTTTACACAGTCAGCATATTGCTCCCAACAATTTGGGTCCTCATATGCCAAGTATACTTTAAAAATTCCTACCATTCATTCTGTAAAAAAGAATATGAAATCAATAATTGCTTCCACAGAGTTAGTGCTAATTCTTCTTGTTATCTGAACATTGATTAAAAATGAAATAAATTTACCATTGAACTAAATTCTGCATTCATGCCATAAACTGACTGGCGAACTAGGAGACTGCTCACACTCTTTAACCAGAATTTGCTGAATGAAAATGTAACATAACCATCCCTAATATGACCCAGCAGGTTGAAAGCACTCATTACTATAGCATATGATGATGAATATACATTTTTATGGTGTTTAAAAAAAACAAAAGTTAAAAAATGAAATTGTTTTGTTAACAAACAACTACTGAAAAAAGCTACCCTTGCTTGGAAATTTCCTAGAAAACTTCCATAGACTATATTAAAATTAGAACAATGAATAATTAGAATCTTTCTAATTCAGCAGAGCTTTTTGTTTCCTATTTATCTTTTTCATGGTTTGCCATGATGCAACTCTAAATTACAAATAAAAAATAAAAGTACTCCATAAAGAAATTAAGAAATAACTATTAAGAAAATTGTGCAACTTCGTTTTTGTTTCCTTTTTCCTGCAGTAAAGAATCGCCTCCTTCTCTTGCTTCTAAAGTGAACCAGCTGGAGAGTATGTTAAGAATATTGCAGGAAGATTTAAAGAAGGTAATTATATTTGTTTCAGTATCAGTTTGTATTAAATATTCAGTTTGGCTCAGTTTGGTTTTCTCTCAGTTGATCACATGGTAAGTCTGCTTTTGCAATAATAGTCATTTTAGAATGACCATTAAATTCTGATCATATTACTGTAAACTATAGGTTGTTCCAAATACTGTAGCTATTTTGTAGTGTCCAGTCTAGTTACATTTGTAAATTATTTGATGAATCCTTTGTGTATCGCATGGCAATCTCCAATAACAATTGGTATGATAATCATTTTTTTCCCTCCATAATCTTTCAACTTAAATTGTAAATAACAGTATTTTGTTATTTTCTCCAGTTTTTCATCAATTCAGCTGTATTCAGGGATCAATGAACCATCCTTTCTTCTTTTGTCTAACACTAATATTTGATACATTACATTATAAATGAATTTCAATTCTCCTCAGTTTTCAGTACAAAGTTCCAATAGATTTTGTAAACCATAAAGCCAAATGTCTACATATATTCCAATGGTCAATTTTTCCATCCTGTAATGGAAACTTCACAGGAAGTATTTATAGTTTGCTTGAACGATTTTACCCCAGCTACTAATGAGATTGTATATAATTTCGTCTCTAATTTTACATAATTAGCATTATTGAAAATATACTCAGTTTAGGCTTTAATTGTATTAATTTGCAGCACTTGTTCTGGATTGATTGTCCCATCTGTTTCTTGTTAACTGTTCCAGATTTCTGTTTTTGTTGTTGTTCCAGTCAGAATATGTGAAATCCAGTGATATTTTTAAAATAGGGATTCTTCAGTCTTTCTTTTGAAAAAAGATCTGTTAGTAGAACTCCAAAGGATATGTTAGATATGTTAGTACTATGTATCTAGAAAAACTGACAAAATATTTTTGTCATCAATTTAAGATGAAAAAGCCAGGACCAGTTTGGAATACCTATGTAAGAAACATCTGAGCTTACATTGCCAGTAATATTTATGGTGTAAAATCCACTTGTGATATATGGTGTTTTTTATTCTCTCAGGAAAAAGAAGACAAAGCCAATCTTCAGGCTGAAGTACAACATTTACGGGAGGATAACTTACGATTACAAGAGGAATCGCACAATGCCTCTGAAAAACTGAAGAAATTC
The DNA here is from genome assembly GCA_032467955.1 of Pseudoxenodon macrops. Lineage (NCBI taxonomy): Eukaryota > Metazoa > Chordata > Lepidosauria > Squamata > Pseudoxenodontidae > Pseudoxenodon > Pseudoxenodon macrops. The sequence continues at coordinate 4,912 of JANHFT010009885.1, read as the reverse complement.
ACTGAATGGGTTTTCAACACGATCGATATGAGTTAATAGCACATATGAAACAAACACATTGGCAAAAAGTATCTCTGGAGTGGGACTGAGCTTTAATACCATCCTAAATTATATAAACCCAGTCAGAGCACTTTCATATGTTTCATATTAGGGGTACCTAATTTTTTTTTCTTTGATTCATTTTAACATATCTGCAAGCACCCAGAATTATTGCAGATCAACTATCAGTGAATGCCTTTTATAGAAAAAGAAGAAAATAATAATTTTAAAGGACATAAAAATTTAACTACTAAAATGTGAATGTCTTTAGATTTTTTGCACATTCTCTTTACCTGTTCTGTATAAAATTACTTGGAAAGTGGACTAGAATAACTGTCCATTTGCCTCTAATTCTATTCATTACTTTGTATAAGTTTCAGATTAATCTGCTTCATTCTTGCTGCTTTAGTAAATATTTCAACAAGACTTTTTTTCCCCAATGCTTCCTTACCATCGTTTTGAATATTCTACAGGCAAGAGAGGTTGTTAACTGTCTTGTGTGTCTCTTAAGAATGCTATCTTCACACCTGTTGTATAGAATCATTTCCCAAAGAATATCAGAATGTGCACACATATCCATGTGTGTATAAAGTGTAGCTAGCACAAAGCTATGGATATGTCAAACTATCCACTTATTTTTTGCACATCTATATAAATTTGATACTTCCAAATGAAACCGCTTGAGATAAACATTGCAAAGTAGATATATTAAATGCATATTTTTTCTCTGGAAAAGAGAAAAAATGCTACTATTTTAAGAATTATTCTGCCTTTTACCAGCCAGGAATATTTCTTTCAGTGGTCCCTTCTAATGATTGAATTAATTTTTCATAAATACTTAATTCCTGCTGTCTGAGAAATTATTGATAGCTTTCAGTGGCTGCTAGAATTCTCTCTTAGCACCTTTACTTATATAGATATTTTTTTTATATATGTGCACACACAGATTAAGAAGTTAAAAATGCAAATTCATATCTTTTACTTTGTTTGGCATAAACTAATTTTCAGTAGTTTTCCGGTTAATGCCTCAAATAAAAAAATAATTGGACAACTGTTATTAAAACATGCAAACTTCCTTCCTTCCTTTACAAATTTATTTTGATTATCATATTGTGGATTTTTTTCAATAAATCTGGTTATTGTTAAGTATGTGTGGTGGAAGGCTAACTTACCATAGAATGTCACATATGCAGGACTCTTTAATATTAGGGTGGGAAAAGTGTGTATACAGCAGCCTGCTAAACATTGTTTCAAGTGACATATGGTGAATTTTAGTTTGTGATCTCCACTGCATGCAACTGTGATAATGCTCCTTGCACATTTCCACACTTGGTAAGAACAGCCCATGTCTGTCAACTTCATAAATTCCTTTTTCCTTTGTTCCGGCTACCATTCTTTGCTGGAAATATTCTTAACCACTGCCATTTGGTTTTCCTATCCTTCTTTGATATGCATTTTCATAATTCTTAATAATTGTACAAATCCACATGGTTTGCTTTGACCTAAAGCTTTAATGTGTGGTGATCATCCCATTGGGATGTATTTCTGATTATATCTGGGCCATCAAAGAGGATTGATTTGAAAGTATTTCTGGAGTGCTTCTGCTAGAATATATTTAAGTTGGATTTCTTCCCCCTCCCCCCTCCAAATAACTTGTATGAAGGAGATCTATATAATGCCTGAGGAAATTTGTAAATGGGAAATATTGCTAACAACTCTAAGCATCCTGATTTGTTTTTGTTTTTTGTTCTCTAGTTATGTTTTTTTTAAATATTGGGACTTGGGGCAGACTATTTATTAGAGTTTTGCAACAGAGTTCTTGTATGAAGCCTCTAAATGGCTACTTGTAAAAAATAATTCTGACAATAAAATTCATTTTAAAAGATCTTCTAGAAATAATGTTTTGTTTGTTTTTATTCTTCAAATTCTGATTCCTTCCATGTCATTAACATTGGAATCCATAAATATGGAAATTAAAACCATCGAGAGGTTTTTCGATATTTGCATAGAATCATAAAGTTGGGTGGGACCATTTACCATATCTTGTTTTGTTTGAACGCATTCAGGGAAGTGTTTACCCCACTATCTCTAAATAATTGCTTCCCCTATTAAGCTCTCTTTTAGTTAAGAATCTGTTAGAAAAAGATTATTAACTAAAATTTGGATTTTCCATTCTGTGCTGCACATCCTAGAATGTTGAAGTTCTGGTTTTGACCTATTTGACATTATTTTAGCCATTTGAAGAGTAACATGTATTCCCTCTTGGTCATCTCAAGGCTAACAATGCTTAGGTCGTTTAACTTTTCTTCATATAAATTAATTCCCTGTCTCTGATTTTCTTCATTGTCTTTCTTTAAACCTGTTCCACTTTCTCTGAATCTTTCTTAGGGGGGGTGTCCAAAAGTAGACAGAATACTTGATGGGGAGTTAAGCTAATAGTGAGGTGGAATTTTTCTGTGATTTGGAATCTATACTTTTATTTATACAGCCTAATTTTTTTTCTTTTTTTACAGTTACATAATTTTTCACCACTAGAAGTTATTATTTCTGTTTTCTGGAGACTTCTGGGTAGTGACAATAAACTTATTAAAGAAAGGGACAATATTCTATCCTGAGTAAATCTGTAAATAAATAGATCTGCAAATGTCATCGTGGAGAACAGTGCATCTTAGATATGGTTGTCATAAAGCAAAGAAACAGTCACTGGTTGATGAAATGATGAGTACAATGTACGGTAGTTCTAATGAAAATATGGTTTAGTAGGTATTTTAGAAGTCATTTCTGCTTATCACACATACAAAAATTACTTTTAAAGACTTGGGTTCTTAAAAGTATTTAACATAAAAATAATAAGACCTGTTGCCCAATTTAGGTCACAATTACAATCAGTTAAAATTTTAAGTACCGGTAATATAATTGTAGTTACTTTTTCTTGCTCTAGATAAATCTCTTTATTTCTCGAATCCATCAGTTTTATCTCCCTTTCTTGGATGGAAAATTAAGGCTTCTCAGAAAAAAAGGACCTGATTTTCACAGATCGTATAATGAGTTGTATGGGTGGGAAAAAATTGACGAAGTCCAGAAGTCTTACAAGATAGAAAAATAAAGGCAAAAAAGTAAAACCTGCAAGCAGCACCTTATAATAGAATCTTCATCATATGCATTAACATAGGCAAGCCTTGTTTAAAGAAGAGGCTATCCTTAAATACTAGTAATTCCTCAGTGGGGAAAAGAGAGGTAGAATAGGACAGGCAACCAATAAGCTTGAAGAGTCTCTTCAGGACAACTCCTCAAACTAACCGGTAACTTGCAATATGGCGTGCTAATGGGAGGTGTCTGAGATGGCCTGCTAATCTCTCTGATTCACTGCTATTTTTACTCCGGAATTACATTTTTAGAAGGCTGAGAATAGCATGTTTATGTATATGTCAGCTTGCAATGGCATAGCTTAGCAATGTTAAGAATGTGGGTTGAGAAAAGATTGCAAACATGTTAGTTTCAAGTACATTAGCTATCAAATCTATGTAAACAAGCTTGATGAGCCTCTGGCTCTCTAAATGCTGCTAAAGTATATAATTCTCAGTTTAGCAAGCTTTTGGTAATGCAGTTGGGGCTACTAAGAGGTCTATCTCAGTAATACCTACATTCTCCATACTTGACCTAAAGGGCCATTTATTTACCACGTCCTATTAAAATTTTGGCTTCAGCATTTGGGTTTTCAGTCTACTGCTTTGCTGTTGGCTTCTGAAATATTTCCAATCAGAAGGAAGCTATAGATAGCTGTCCCTTATATATGGTGGTATTTAGTTTGGCATTTTAAAGGTAAAACAGTCTTATCTCTTAAGCCAAGCATGCATGTCTAATAATAACAGCAATTATATTCCTGTACTGCAACATAGAGATCAGAAGTGCAGAAAGAAAGCAGAAAAAAATCCAACTATTTGCTAACATTATACAACATTTGAAAGAAGTCAACTGTTACAGAACTGAGTTCATATTATATCTTTGGAAAAATATGTAGTTTGTCCTCACAATATTACTACAAATCACAGTTGCAAATAAAATTCCTCTGGCTTATAATTGTATGGACTGCCTTCTAACAAAAACCTGATTTTCTTAGGATTGGTCAAGAGGCATAACTGGCCGATTGAAGATTTGTTCCTTTTGCTTTTGTTGCGTCTGAATTCATTTTGTAGCCTTTTTAACCACCCAGTCAGCAACTAAGGAGTTGAACTTAAGGTGCTGAGGAGGCCTCTCCTATTAAAAGCTCAGGATGGTCAATTCCAAAGAAACCTCGCTTGGTGAAATGCCCCTCAGAAGTTCTCACAGCAGACCCAATAACACATTATTGTTAGCAATAATATTAGCAATAACAATACCAAAAAGGCTTTGGTGTCCCATTAGGGTGGACAGGCTCCTGTGTCAATCTGCTGAACTATCACATGCATTGACTATAGCCTGCACACCGTCTCTTTTGGTAATCCCACACTGAAAGGAAGGGAAGGGAAGCAAAGTATTTCTCACTTGCCTCCTATTGTAGAAGTTCAGCAGCCTCAACCGTGGTTGACCAAACTCTTCCAAGGGACATTTGGGGAATAAAAAATGTCACCATTCTACTGATTTTGAATAATTGCAGTTTTATTTTCTTCTTTGATTCTAATCTTATATTGTCCTTGAGAATGTTACTGTATAAACTTGACAGGAATCATTCCCAGTCCAACTGTATAAAAGTAGAATCAACAAATGTATAAAGAAATTAATAACTCTTAAAAGTTTATGAACTTTTCAAATAGGGAGTATATATATATATTTGTTTTTTGAGGTTTTCACGGGTGCCTGTATGTAGGTATTTTGTTGTTCGGGTTCTTTCCCG
>JANHFT010009884.1:0-13783 GCA_032467955.1 Pseudoxenodon macrops | reverse complement strand
GTCAGGCTTCAGTCATGCACTCAAGCCCATGGACTGGTGGCCAGGAAGGCCTCAGTCAGACCACGGGCTTGATTGCATGACTGAATGCCGCTCTCGGTAAGCTTTTTCCCACTCACCCCCACCGTCTGCGGCTCCGTACCATGTGAAGTCACCCCAGAGGCGGCAGCAGGGTTCAGTCATTCAATCGAGCCTGTGTACTGGCAGCAAGGAAGGCCTCAGTCAGTCCACGGGCTCGATTGCATGACCGAAGCCCGACGCCGCTCTCAGTAAGCTTCTTTCCTCCCCGCCCCCCCATCCACAGCCCGCCAAGTCGCAGCTTACTTACCTTTAGGCAGGGAGACTGCAAGTAGACCGGGTAGGCAGCAGCAAGTGACGACGCAAGGGAGCGTCCAGACTGCTTGGTGGCCACAGTATATATAGGACTCTCAGAGGTGGGGCAATCTGTGAGCCAGTGAGTGGTGGGTGGGTAGGCAGGGCGGGGCAAGCATGGTGCTGACAGGCAGGGTGAGCGGGTAGGCCAAATGAGTGAGCGGCGACTGGGCATGGGTGGGGGGAGCGAGAAGAACCGTCACTGGGGGTGGCATTCAGGCTAGCTTTACTACTGGTTCTCCGAACTACTCCCTAACATTACTACCTACTTGGTAGAACCGGATAGAACCGGTAGGAACCCACCTCTGGTTGTAAGTCAAGAAAACTTTGAGAATCTTTAAAAGAGGGAAGGCAGGTGTCCTTTAGCAAATGCTACTGATAGTGAAATGTTGTTGTGTAAATATGAGAGACTGAGATTATATTAATTTCTCACTGCCTCAAATTTTATTTGGGACTATAGGGATTTAGCAATTTGTGAAGCAGTTATCCCTCATATAAGAATATTTGTGAGACATTGGATTGGATTTTGGAATAATGGATCCTACATACCCTAGAAAATTACTTGGTTTGAACTCCTTTCCATAACTTTCCAGCCATCAGGTTTAGAGCTGGAAAACCCATAGCACCACAAAATGAACAGTCCAGCAATTTAAACCAGAAAACCCAGATTGGGATTCCATAGTGTATATCTTGTTTTTCCTCCAGGAGATCAAGATGGCTTACATGCTGATATTTTTTCATTCTGTCCTCAGTAAAACTAAGAACTATTTGTTCCAAGTCACTGTCTGAATGCTCATAGTCATAAATGGATCTCTCTAATCCTATTCCAAATCTTTAACTACTGTACCATAATGGCTCTGAACTGGTTCCTAAACAGTCATTTTAATATGATGAAGAGGTGTGTATGTGTGTGTGTGTGTGTATACACTAAAAATATACACTAAAAAAAACAAAGATACTGAAACCTTCACTATCAGTAGGATAAGTCAAGATCCTAGCATCCCATATCCATTCAATCTCTTTTAATTTAACTTTAAAAAACAAAGCTGTTGCCTTTCTACTCATACAATTGCAATAATCATGGTTAATAGTTATTCTCAACATGTCCCCAGTTCATAGGTTGCTCTTAATCAAGATATGATGGATCCTAAAATACACTGTGTGCCAGCAGTTAAATCAAAACTGAATAGTGACATTTTCTTGCAAATTGATTGCTTTTTTTAATCATTGCCTATCCTAATACCATCTGTGTGAGAAATAATGTTTGATCAGTAGAGCATTATCAGTGTAAATAAATGTGGTTATGGGTAAGAGGGAGGTGATTAAATCATTATTTACATTGGTGGAGTTCTACTGAATTAAACAGAACAATATTAACATTAGTAGTCCTTGAATCATTCATCTTTAAAAGGGTATTATTAAAACAGAATGGATAAAATGTAATCTTTTCTTCAGTATCAGTTAACATATTAAGCCTTATTCATTAAATCCATATTTCTGATATGCATTATGTCATAATTATCATGAACTTTTATTATCTTTGCCAAATTATCCTTGCTATTCTTTGACTGATTTAAGCTGGACAGATTTTTCCATTTCATGCTACACAAAAAAAGCAATTCATTAGTACTTCTAATGACAGTTGAATTCTATCAACCATTATAAATGGTGACCTATTTACAATATGGTTCGGAGAGTTCTCAATACCTAAATTTGGGTTGAAATGGTCATGCCATCCAGATAACTAAGCTCAAAATTTTATTGGAGCTAAAATTTAAACTGGAACAATGAATTTAATTGGGCACTGGTTAGTAAGCAAATAATATGCAGAAAATCCATATAGTTAGAAGTCTATAAAGCCTAATGAAGCTACTTTCCACATATTCAGGAATCGTTAGGCATAACATTTTAAATCTAGCTATAATCCATTGCTGTACTAAGCCATATTACCTTGCAGATTGCATAGAATATCTAATTTAAAATTGCTTATGCTAGCACTTTGCTGAGATGAATTTCTTGTTACGGTTGCAATCTCCCCATATAAAGTGTTTTTGTTTTCCCTTGGATATATTTATTTTTGGTGTTTCAAAGGGATTAGGCCATGCTCTCTTACTCAGAGGATATGTCTGCATTTGCATAAAGTTATATATAAAACATTTAATGACACTAGCTTGAATTCATATAACATTTCCAAACACTAAAGTAAATCATTAGGCTGCTGTGTATCTGAAATGAAAAGCCTTTCATATTTGAAATTGAGAGCAAAGGAGAAGCTTTTCTATATAAAAAGCATAAAGCTGGATTGAGCGAATCTCGCAGAGGAGCTATAAACACAGAGGGACAAAGAACAACTATCAAAATAACCCAGTGTTTTTAAGGGTCACTTTCTCACAGAGCAAGAATCAAAGCAATTGATCCAAGAAGGTGTAACCAGTCTGGATGTTTTTTTAAGATGATTCTCAATCATCCAGGTAGAATTGCCTGGCAGATGAGTCATGGCAGCTAGAATTATTTTCCTGTTGGTTTGAACGTATTGGTGCTTATCAAGTTGGTTAGGGCAAGGCTCACCAATCTTTCAGACCTCAGGGACCACTAAATTCATAATTTTAAATCCCATGGATCACTAATACAGTCTGCCTAATGACTGGCTGGGTTGGGTGTGGCTAGGTGGCTGAAGCAGATCCCAAGTTGGAATTTCTGCCCCGCTCCAACTCACACAAAAAGACCCCAAAGGGGGAGACTTTCTACAGCAACACAAACGTTCATTGCACGTATCTATTCCAAGGGCCGTAGTTTGAGGACCCTGATTTAGTGCAATGTTAAAAATTAAAAAAAAAATTCTAAGGACCACCAAAATTTTCTCATGCACCACCAGTGGTCCATGGATCACCAATTGGTGACCATTGGGTTAGGAGAATCTGAGTAGGCAGAGAGTTGTTGGAACCCTCTAACAATTTTAAGAGTTGGTACATTCCGACAACTAATGAACTTGTTGAGATTGAAGAAGCTGCTTGGAACCAGCGAAACTTGGGAGTGGAAGAAAATGGACAACAGAGATCAAGGGGAACAGTTGTGCTGTAAAGGATAAAGTTAAATTGGAAATCACAGTGAATATTGCCTCCTTTTGTCAGATAACAAACAAAGGAAAAGAATAAGAATGATAACTGCCTTTGACACTGAAGCCTGGCAACTTAACAGAACCATAAGTGCTAAAGATATGTGTCCCCAAGAATAGGACAAGGCTGCAATTCACTTGGATTTGAGGCATCTAGTGAATATAATAATTTTACAATATTTATCTTCTTTAAATTCTCTCTCGGTTTGACCTTTCTATACAAAAGTGGTTTTGGCATTCTTCCAGTAGAATATTCCAGCGTGCTTATCCCTTTTGCACTCAGAACAAAGATTTTAGTGGTGAATTACTCTGATCTCAAATGACTTTCTTCTCTCTTTATGAAAAGGTCACTGTATGTGAATATGAATTCTATAACTTCGCCTCTGGCAAAGATTGATTCATCAACATCCATTTAATGTTAACAGAACAGAAATATTGGTTAATGTAGTATACTCTTGAAATGAAATTTATAGATTTTGCAGTGTTTATGGTTTGTTATTCCTTCATTTGACATGGACCACAAAGACATGCCCATTTCTTCTCAAAATTGATGGGTTTTAGTAGTTTCTTTTACATAGCTGGTAATTGGTAGTTAACCTATCAAGCATTGTACTGAGAGTAAACTTAAGATATTTTTGTATTGTTTCCTTCCCTATTTTTGACTGCATAATTAGGACCTTTTTGATAAAGAATTACTTCTAAGTAGATTACCCGTATAAACCTAGGATAGTAAAAAATGTAGATATAACTTGTTTATTTAGTCCATCTTTTTCCAGACTACTAAGAAAATGTAGGATGAATTATTAGCTGTATTAACATTTCAGATTTCATTCTGCCTACAAGTAGGTAGTGCATTGTAGATTTATTTGTTGATTCCTAAAAATGTGTGATAAAATATCTGAAAGATAAGTCCTTCCACATTTGCCTTAGTACATCCAAAATGCAGACTCTGAAAGACGACCCATTATCTGTCCCCATTAGATATACAACTTTCAGAAGGCTGAATACTAGACATATAGGATAGATATATAGGATTTCTGTACTAGTTCTATGGTTACGATTTTCCTTTTTAAGAAAGATTAGATTCTCTCACTGTTTTCTTTGGTTTACTTGGACTAATTCTTTTTTATTGTATTGTTTTGTTACAGTATTTAGTTGGTGATTTCAAATCAGTACTGTTGGGATCTCAGGGAGTCTGAAAGTTAAGTCATGTATGTACTGTAAATAATATAATTTGCTTTGTTAGTTTATTTGGATTTAAATGGACCACAGTGAAGAATGTAACTCATGCCATCTTTGTGTTAGTGACTGTGGGCTTGTTTGTTGTTACAAAGATTATTTGATTCCTATGAAAAGAATCTGTAGGTCACTCTTCATTTAACCAATAACTGAAATATCAATCTTCTGCCTGACCTGATGCTAGACCCACATATGATTGTTGAGGACGTAACTTTTATTAGTTTAGTTTGCTTATTGTAGGTAGCATCCTATCCTCTTAAAGAAGAACCACTTATAATTAATACATATACAACTGTAAATTCAGGTTTAAATTTATTAAACATAATCTGTTCTGCTAGCTGGGTTGCCATTAAATATTCTTTGTATTCTTTAAATGTTGCACTGCTATTGTTTTTGTTTATATTTGTTCATATTTGCAAAACTGTGAATCTATTGCATTACTATAATATCTAAATAACAAAAAATATATGTATGCATAATTGCAACTATGTACAGTATTTGTTGATAAGAATCCTGTAAAGTTGATATATAATTACATCAGCACAAATTATCCAAACAAGCTGATTGTTTCCAAGCAACATTTCTATTTATTTCAATCTCAATCAAAAAATGACAACACAATAACGGAATCTCTATATAAAAGAACTGACTAGTAGAAAATTCCCCAAGGATAATTTTGTTTGACCAATGTGTATGAATTTCCAGATAGTATCTAAAATGTTCAGAATCATATTAATAATCTTGATTTTCAATAAAGAATTATACCTTAGGCTTATTAAAATAAAGTTTTCACAAGTGATTTTACATTGTATAAGTTAAGAAATTATCAGTTAATGAAGATTCTGGAATAATTGTTTGCATCTATAGTAATTGAATTGAATTATATTGTATATCGTATTGTATCCATTGCACAGTAATTAGTATTTTAAATGTACCCTAAAATGGAAATTATATCATTCCACTCATTTCCTCTCTCCCTCTCCCTCTCTCTCGCTCTCTCTCTCTTGTTCCACTCATGACTGACTAAGGCATGTCAAAGATTGATTTGTTTTCTTCCCCAAACTACTTTCTTTCCAGCACACTCTTTTACAAAATAAGATAGTGTACTTATGAAAGAGACAGAACACAATACAAAAGATTTACCAAATAACAGAAGAATTGAATCCTGCTTCAATATATGAAATGCATAGTTTTCCAGGAAGGAAAGTAGGCCAAAGCAACATAAATGGTATGTTCTGCTATGCAGAATATATAGCTTTAAAGTATATTTTTTTAAGTAAAAGTTTACATGAACTTTCAGGAGCTGTCAATATTTAAAATTCATCTGTATTTATATAGACATTTATGTATCTTGCTTCATATACATTTGTAAAGCATTATATCCAGGAATGGGTTCTGATTCTTTTTGCTACCAGTTCGCTCAGCGTCGCGCTGCGTGTACGCAGCAATACAAAAACTAGCTTCTGCACAAAAGCAAAAATTAGCTTATGTGCAGAAGCAAAATCCAAGATGGCGGCGCCCATGGAGACACCGATAGAACCAGCTCCGTGATGTCACCAGGGAGCTATAGAACCTGTAGGAACCTACCTCTCATTATATCGTCAAAAGATATTTGCCACTCAGTACCCTGTTTCACATATCATTTGATGTGGCTTAATTCAGTTTGACCTTAAGTGCAAACACAGCCATTATATTTTGTAAATCATGGTTTTATGGCACAACATTTTGTGCAAATCCAGGATATTATTTCTTCAAGAAACAAATAATGGGCTTAGCACAAGAAACCAAAACCAAAACGAAAAGGAACTGTCCTGATCAATGAATCTATCATTGTAAAGAGGTACAGTATATTCAGTGTCTCAATCATAATAGCATGTATTAGGATTTCTGTCTATAGCTGCATAATTATTAGGTATAGTTAGTAAGTAATCAGTAAAATGAAATGAAAATGGATCATGTCATTGAGTCAACCAGTATTACTGATTCTTAATTTTTATGTTAAATGAATAATAATTCAGCCAACATAAACAGGTTAGATGAACTTGCTATAAAAATTATTATGGTGGGTTGTCTATATAGTCTTTATAATCCTTTTCCATGTCTTGTTGTGTTTGCATATACTTAAGAATTCCTCCTGGACAATAGATTGCTTTTTCATCTGACAGTTTAGCCTATTTTTTGTACCTTATGACCCCAAGCAGTGTTAAGAGCAATTAACCAAAGTGATCTAAATTTTATGTTGAGTTTACAAGTTTTCTAGGTGGTATATTTAAACATGCATTAATTAAACAAAAAGCTATTTAGTATGTTGGCCTATTACTATGGTAGCATTAATAAAGGAACCAACTGTTCCATGCCCTTAAATGCCTGTTTCTAAGCTTTTAGGCATTCCTTGAAGATGAGGGACATTATCCTGGAAAACTGGATATCAAAATCTATACTGCATCAAGATAATTTTCATTTTTTGCGTACTTTCTTAATTATCTCTGTAGCCTTTTTTTTCATCAAGTATTTTACACCCATTTTGTTTGCTCTTACAATACTATGAAGGAAGCCACAAATATCTGAGCGAAATAAAAATCTAATGTTTGGCACTTGCTTGGCTCACTCCACTAAGTCATGTTTTATTTTAAATATGTTTTGCTAAACATATAATCATTTTTGAATTCACAGATAATACTGAATCATTAACTACTCAATTAGTTCATGATTTATGCTATACTAGTATATGGTTTCTTGCTTCTGGGTTAATGTGACATAAGAAGCCAAATGTTGTGTTTTATAAACCATACTTAAGCTACATAGTTTGCTATAGCTTATTCATCAAATGACAATTAATTCAAACAAGTTCTAACACTTCAGTCCATGGCAGAGAAAAGATATATATTTCTGACTCAAATGTATATTGTTTCTGAAATACTGTTGATATCAGAATGCTGTCTAATACCTGACCTCTTAGAAGCTTTAAGTATTTATTTACCAAGCATTGTTAAACTAGGATCAGTACTGAAACAGTCATATTGTACAGTAAAGTAAGACTGTTACTGATATTACTGTTTCTAACTATGCTGAAGTTTTAAAAATTCACACTCTGTGTCCTTTTTTTAAGGCCCTTCAACCTGACATAATAGATTAGGCCATCAGTTTTTCTTCATTTTCCCATCTTGAGTTTCTGGCTGAAAGTAGTGAAGGCAATTTTTCCTAGTGACAGATGGCTGATTTCTCTGTCTACAGGACAAAGGTTGTTCTAGTTATATAATTTTGCTCCTAAGGTTGGAATATTGGGTTCATGTAGATCAAAAATATCATATGATTATGTGAACAGTAAAGAGGTATATGAAGAAATATTTTATTAGTGGCATATGCTTCTGAAAAGATCACTCAAAATTAATGAAATTCAATAGATAACAAAATATTGTAAATAGAAATACGGTAGGTAGAAGTAACAACTATCTCATGTTCACTATCTCAGGTACCCAAGGCAGAAATATATTGCAGCTTATTTGCTATCTGTTTCTGGTAGGTCTTGTCCTACCAGAATAAAACAATTTTGAGTATTGTTTTGTGTCAGTAGCCAATAACATGCAATAGTAGATTCAAAGTGTGAAATTATTTATTCATGCTTAGTTAAATTTAACTGCAACATGAAATAAGTGATTACCTGTTTTGGATATAATTTCATAATCAAGACTGCGAAGGTCATTTGAAGTACTGTGCTAATTAATCTTTATTTCCAGCCTTCCTTAATTATTCTTGCCAGATGGTGCTTTATTTACGTTATTGCTTAGGGTTTCCAGCTGAGGCTGTTTGATTGTTGAGGAAAAATATGTGATGGCACCATAAGATAAGTGTAATTGAATTGTTAGGTATGTTAGAACATTTGAGCCTTCTGTCCCTGCTTTAGCATCAGCTGGGAAATAAGTTTGTTAACGAAGTGCTTTGGCATCTCATGCAACTTCAATGATATGTAGAAACATGCCTTGGAAAAACAGGAATGAACTATAGTGCAAACCCACTTCAGTATAATAAACCAGATCCTAGGGTTTAAGAGACAAAAGTGCAACTAATCAATTACTTTCTAGGACATGGTTTTCAGAAAGGATATTTTAAATAACATAGACAGTAAAATCTTAAATTACCTGTATTATTCCAGACCAGAGGTGTCAAACTCATGTTTTCATGGTGGTGTCACATGACATATCGGGCCTTTCCCCCCTTCGCTAAACCAGGTGTGGGTATGACCCCCTTCGCTAAACCAGGTGAGGGCATGATGCATCTGGCCTGTGGGCTAGGAGTTTGACAGCCCTGTTCAAGACACTGCAACCAGATACATACTTTTGTTTATAATTCTAGTAAAATGCTGCTAATAAAATAGGTTATGAGCGTTTTCCATAAGACCCAGCACTTATAAAATATTTAATCTTTTTGGTTGTACTTCAGTAGCAAAAGAGTAGGGTGCAGGTCAAAAACAGTAATTTTACTGAATGAGGTTTTTGAAAACTCTGAACAAATACTCACTATTGCAAATAATTGGAAAAGGAGATCAAGTTAATCCTGTCAACCTCTACTTTTTCAGCTTTCTAAGAATGAATGCTTTGCTTCCAGTTTTGGAAAATTATAATTGAATGTGAACTTTACTTGATGTGCTTTATGTAGTCTAATGTAGCAGAATATTGATGTGCTTAGTAGACTTCAATTTTTTTAAAAAGCAGACTCTCTTGTATGAAATACAAAATAATTATTGGATAAGAACTGGAGATATAAGTGGAGTAGACAAAACAGAATTGGAATTGTGGCCTTTATCCTTAATTCCAATGGATTCATTATATTTGATTGATTAATATGTGTATATATTTGATATGCATGGTTGTACTTACATATCAAAAAAGTAGGTCCATTATTTTGTAGAACAGTTCCATCTATAGAAATCTATTCAAGTGCATTATAATGTGCAAATTAATTTGGAGACAGAGCTTGGCACCGTAGTCCAGTTCATTTATGAATGTTCATGAATCCTGAATTGGAAAAGAATATGAATGCTAGAAAGAATATAAGCAAACAATCATATTGATTTATGATTGACATACAAAAGAAAGCCAAGACAAGAAAGCTATCCATAGATTTGTATATCTTTTGTATAATGAATCCTCAGCATATTGCAGACAAGGCCTCTTAAAAACCTACTCTGCTGTCACAAGTACATTCCTGATGCTATCACTATCTTTCTTAACTAGGAAAGCAAACTTATTTTATCAAACTTTGTGGGACAGTAAAGCGGTAAATGGAGGCAGGCTACTTATTTCACTCAGTGTTTGTTAATGATATATTTACATTGTGGAACTTGAAAGACAGGGGCCTTTTGGATGTACTTAAAGCACCTATTTGGTTTTCCTTTAACATCCTATTATAACTGGGAAAGCTGGGATTGCAATTGTTGAGTGAAGCAGTTGTGTGTTATCTTGCTTAATGATTGTTTGACTCAATGGCTCAAAGATTTATTCAACTATTCCAGTTCCAATTTTGATCATATGTTAAGGACTATCTGTAGCAATTTAATCTCCCTCTCCTGGCATTTTAAGCTCTTCAGATAGGGACTACTGCATATCTTCATGGTTTATTGATTTCTTATTGTCTGTGTAAACAACTCAGACAATGAACCAAAAAGCTATCATGGCATAAAGTTACCTTTATTCATTGAATTGTAATATCTATTTAAAGATGGGATTTGGTTTAGGAAAATCAACTGCTTTTGGCCTTCCATAAGAGACAGTGTTAATTTAATTTCAAAAAGATTTAAAAATGATGCTATTTAATATTCTATTATAGTGGAAAATTTATTATTTTATGATTACTTAACAATAATTTCAACATATAAGAGGTTTGTGGATACTGAATATTCTTATGATTTAAGTATATTATTCTGCTCAGTTTTTTATTTGGCTATATCATATGTTACCTTGTTGAGTTTTTTATGCCAACTTTATTTTGTTGGTTTATTGTGTTTGAGGAATAATTTGACTTTAATTTGATGTTGTATTTGATATACTGTAGTTTGTACAATATTCCTTGTAATTTCAGTTATAGGCCTGAAATTCAAAATTTATTGTTATTACTAACAATCTAAAGTATGAGAACATGGATATTATCTTTACTACATAAACATTAATGTATGGTAATGTAATTTATCATTTTTATGCTATTTAAAGAACAAGCCAATGTAGCATTAAAAAACTCTAAAGTTACTATCAGAAAAGTAAAGGAGTCTTCGAAGAAGAAGAAATTATTGTCATTTTTGGGAAAAGGGAGCAAGTCCTGTAAATTTGTTTGGATTTATTTATATTACAAGTTCATTTTGTTCATGTTTTGAGATATGGTATGAGGTTTTACTGTTGACCTCACCCCATTCCTTAGAGGTCTTTAAGGGTGTGCATAAGTGCATTAGCATGCCTACCGTCCATGTCCTAATATTCCCTTTTATTTGTATCTTTTCATGTATTCATAATCATGTTTATACTTATATATGTTATCCAGGGGTAGGTTCTACATTTTTTTTACTACCGGTTCTGTGGGTGTGGCTTATTTTGTGGGCATGGCTTGAGGTCAGGTGACTGGGTGGGCGTGCTTTTACACTTTACACACACACAACACAAAGCAACACAACTGACTCACACCACCATGCAAAAGCACACAAAATGGCCCCTGCCACAAGCATGAACCTCACAGGGCCACAAAGAGCTGAAAAAAAACATTTGCACTTTACACACATACACACAAACACCTACAACACAAAACAACACAACTGACTCATACACCATGCAAAAGCAGCTATACCGGCTCACACCCTATGCAAAAGCACACAAAATGGCACAAGCAACAGATTTATCACATTTAACAGTTTTAATAGATTTGCAGAGTTGGAAGAAGGGACCTTGGGAGGGCATCTAGTCCAACCTCCTGCCTAAGCAGAATTACAAAAGCACACAACATTCCATATTTTATTTATATTTTTAGATAAAAGTAGTTAAATTTAAAACTTTCTAAATTTTAAATGGCTATATGTAAAAGAAAATCCTAAAAAAAAAAACCAGAAAATAAACCCAATTTGCTATTTTTTTAAAGCAAGGAAACTCCCAATTACTTACCCAATGGAAGAACCCAGCCAGCAGGCAGAATCAGTTGCTCACCAAGGAGATGGATTGGAGGCTGCAATGCAATCTGTTGTGTCCTCGCTAATCCTCCCTGCATTTCCTAAACCTCATTTGTATGCGCTGTTGCTGGTTGGCTAACCAGCGGCGGGAAGTTTCAACCAATGTAATTTGTCGGCCGGCAAGCCAGGGGAATCCCATAAAAGCGGGTTCCCCATAGCCTGCCGGCAGTCCAGATTACTACAAGTTGATTGCAATAAACGAGAGCTGACTGTTCACTGCGAATCGAGTCTACTCACTCCGCGCGATCTAACACTGGCGACGAAGGTGGGATCCCAGTAGACTGCAGGACAAAGGCACCTCGGGGCACCAGCTACTGTCGAGACATGCAACCTTCCATGACTCCGGCATGACTACTGGCCAGTAAAATGCCTCGCCTCCACCGCACTTCTGCCCAGAGGAAGATGACTGGGCCTTGTACATGAGAAGATACGAGATGCACCTGGAAGCGAACGGCCAGCAAAATCTTCCTGACAACCAGAAACGGACCCTGTTCCTATCCCACTGCAGGAACGAGGTCTACCGAATGGCCCTCTCGCTGGTCTCGCCAGCCCGCATGGAAGCCACCTCCTGGCCAGCCCTTCAAAGGTTGTTGGCAGACCACTATGGCAAGGCAGAAACCCCTTTGGTGGTTCGCAATGAGTTCTACCATCGACGACAACAAGCGGGGGAATCCAGAAATCGCCTCCCGCTGTGAGTTCTCCAACGTCGACGAGATGATGAGGGACCGCCTCATTCTAGGCATGTGAGACCTCAATCTGCAAAAAAGACTCCTCGTGAGGCAGAACCTCACCTTCAGCGAAGTTGTCGACAAGGCTCAGGCCACCGAATCCTCTGACCTCTCAGCCGCAGAACTGAGGAGAGCTTTGACCACGGTCCACCACACCCACCAAGGGCCATCGTGGAGTCCTGAGGCAACTGAGTCGGACGAAGAAGACAGCGAGGGGGAGGCTGTCCACCGGACCTATTGGACCCAGAAAGCAAAGACCTGGGAGGACGACCAAGACGAGTTCCAGTGCCCTGGGTGTCTCGGAAGTCACACACGGACACATTGCTGTTTCCGAGATGCCACGTGCAGCTGTTGCTTCAAACGAGGACACATCGCAAAAGCATGCCGATCCACACAGCCAAGTTTGTGGAAGCATCGCTCATCCCCGCCAAGGAACTCGTCCCCACCATGCTGATCTCCACTGCGCCGGTCACCCCCACCACGCAAACCTCGCGAAACCAGGTGGAAGGGATCATCCAGGATGACGGGACCAGAGAAGGGGGCGAGAGGAGGATCGAGACTACCAGAGGGTCCACCACACAGTTGTGAGCCACGCCAACTCAACCGGAGCCAGAAAATTCTTCACGATGGTCACCATCGGAGGGCGGACGTGCAAAATTTTTGTATAAGGTTTTTTATTTTCCATAACATTGATATTCACATTTCATTTCCACATATAAATTTTACACCTGATAATACAAATTCTTTTCCACAATATCTTAAATTTTCTCTTTTTACATTTCCAATCTTCTTGTAACATTTTACAATCAATGTTTCTTTCATACCATACCATCTTCCAAATGTTTACAGCCCTCTCCCTTTCCTTCCCTACTTCCCTTCTTCCCCCTTCACTCATTCTACCTCTCCTCCTTCTCTTTACCCCTCCTCTCTCTCTACCTCTCCTCCTTCTCTCCCACCTCCTCCTTCTCTCAACCTCTCCTCCTCCTCTCTACCCCTCTTCCCTCTCTCTACCTCTCTTTCTGTCCCACCTCTTCCTTCCTCTCCTATCCCTTCCTCTTCTTCCTTTCCTTACTATTCCATTTCCACCTGGGATGGTATTCCAGTAACCCTGTTATTCATTTTTGT
>JANHFT010009881.1:305330-325891 GCA_032467955.1 Pseudoxenodon macrops | reverse complement strand
GTATAAGACGCACCCAAGTTTTCACCCTCTTTTTGGGAGTAAAAAGGTACGTCTTATACTCAGAAAAATACGGTACTATATGACATAAAATATAAAATACAAGATTGAAATATATACAAATTAAATAGATCTTACCCAAAAACTAGCAACATTGATTGCGTTCTGTCGCGCTGCCATGAGATCCTGATTGGACACAAAGGGCCTATATATATATGGGTTGTTGTCTGCACGTCACCATAATCGCAAAGAGCAGAAGCCACTGGATAGTCCCATTTGTTCAGAGTGTCTCTGGATATTGTGCTATATTCAAACAAACTATTATGACTGAATGCAGTAGCCTATTTATATAACACAATAAGGCAGTGGCTGAATCAACTAACCAGCCTCATTTTAGTTTTATCTTGCATAGTTATCTTGCTCAATTTTTCTATTTTTGAAGTATTATAATTTAATAACACAACTGATAATTTAATCCAAAGACTGAGCAGAAGTCTTTGAAACTCTTTTTCATAACTGGATTTATGGGTATGCTCTCTTTCTCTCTCCTTGCAGCTAAAACTGACCCCGGAATACTTGCAGTTAATGAAATACAAAGCGATTGCCTCCAACAGCAAAATCTACTTTGGCAAAGATATACCCAACATGTTTATGGATCATGCTGGGACTCCCACTAAGTTTTCTGAAGGACAGGCAGAGGAGCTAAGAGATGAAAGTTGGCTGGAAACAGGGGAAGATTTGTGAAGTCATGAGTGGCCAGAAGGACAGCACAACCCCTGTCTGATTCATCTGAACTGGCATTTGACTATTTGATGTGCGGTCTCTACCTTCCAGAATGTGAAGAAGCACTGAGCCCATTAGGCCAGAAAGAAAAACACCCTCTCTTCTGAAAAGACAGCCTGAAGAAGCACTGCAACTCAGGCTTCTGACTTCATCTTTCTTAGCAGTCAAGACACGCTGCCTTATTGATCTTCGTGCCGATGGAGGGAGCAACAGTAAATCATGCTAAAAGAAGAGACAGTGTGCCCATGATTGACTCTGCCTCCACTTCAATAAGATGAAGCATGCTCAATTTTATTTTTGGAGCAAGATAAACCTTTTCATGAGAGAAACCCAACTATACTTGTACATATACTACAGGTCAAGTCCATCACATAGGAATATTTGGGGGGATGGAATTGAAAAAAGGAGTCACTCTTTTGGTATTGGCAAATTGATATAGCAACCTTATTCCTTTTAGAAGTCTTGGGATTGCCAACTCCCCAGAATGTAAGTTGTTGGGGTGACTCGGAAGTCTATGAGTTACAGTCCCAACTCTTCTGAAGGGCATAAGGTTCAGTAGACTAAAAAAATTTGGACAATACGTGGATGAGCAGATCATCTCTGCATGCTGAATTATTTGCATTCATGAGCATCGTCTCCAGTAATTGGATTTCACCAGTCATCAGTTGCAGCCTATTCCTTCAAAAATAAAGGTGCTAATTTTGAATTTTTTAAACAAGAAGTACAGACACTACAGATTAAAAGCCTTGGAATGGAAACTTGGAGCATTAAACATTAACTAAAGATATGTCAGTTGGTGCTTATTTCAAGATCTGCAGAGCACATCTAGACCCAATATCCACCTTCCTACCCTGTAGAAATTGGTTGGGACAGTCATGGGACAAATGTCAGGTGAGATGGTTCTTTTGCCCTTACATTAAATGCAACTTTTCCTGGAGAAGTGCTTGTCCTCTGTCTGGAAGTTCTTCTATAATAATATGCAGTTCATAGAGGGAATCAGTAGAGAAGCATAACTTGATTCTGATTTTCAAATTGTGGTCTGGAGTGGACCTGCATAACTACTGATTCCATAATCTTAACACAGTCTACTAACCATGTCATTGTTGTTCACTAGGTAATTGGCAGCCTATTTGCAGAACCCAAATCTAACTGATCAAGACTCATCATACAGGGCTGCATTCTGGTTTGACTAGTCTCCAATGGTGCAACATCAGGGTATCTCTTGTTCCACTGCTTTATGGATAAAATACACGCATACAGCATTTCTATATTCTAGAAGGCTGCCCTTTGAAGTGATCCACAAATAGGTGAAATAGTTTGGGAACTGATTCTTAACACTGTTTTTTTTCTGAGGACAGCCCAGCAAGCAGGAATCCGAAACACCAAGCTGCATCCAAATCCCTCCTTCAGCAACCAATGATGTCTCAAATGGTGCCCTCAGTGATTCTGTAAATCCCAAGATGCTTATTCCATTAGGTGTATATCTTCCATTAAGGGGGGTGGGGTTGCATGTGGTCCTAGAAATGACTTCCTCCAAAAACCAGATTGAGATAACTTTCTGTTCCCCCCGAAACAAAGGGACTTTTTAATTATTCTTGTTGGCCTGTGCTATTTATTTTGCATAGGCTAGTGTTTCTCAGCCTAAGCAACTTTAAGAAGTTCAGAGAGTAGGAACTCTCTGAATTCCTAGCCATGATGGCTGGTTGGGGAATTCTGGGAGTTGAAGTCCACATGTCTTAACGTTGTAAAGGTTGGGATATAGTGATGTAGACTAATAGGGCATCCTGCCAAAATTTTCTGTTCTAACCCCAAGAGTCTGGTGCTTGGGATAAGAACCTTTTTAGGGCTGTAATCAACAGCATACATTTTCCTGCTTTTAAGCTGCAGCAAGTAGGGCTATAATGTCTTGTAACTGGCAGAACCAAGACCCCAAACCTCTTAGGTGATGATACTCAAAAGACATTTGTCATCTAAGTCTAATCAGTGCCTCCCACTATAAGATCAGTGCCCAGTAGCCACCAGGCCTGAATAAGCCCTCTTGGTAATTATCTTTTGTGACTTTTCCATGTGTTAAGAATGCAAGCTTTCCTAGGTCCTTTTTAAAATATGCTTTGCCTATGCTGGACAAAGTAGAAAAACTGCTTCTTCTTCTCTTTCCTTTTCTGATTTTTTTTTCCCAAACAACCTGGTCAATTTTCAGTTGTCATCAAGTGAGATGTCCTGCACCTTTCTCCAAATATTGCTAGTCAAAAATCCCTGTTGTTCCAATTTTGTTCCATCACCTACCGTAATTGAGAGGGTCATGGTTATGGCATGCTGGTTTTTAATCTTCATGGGAGATTTCTGTCGGTCTGATTACAGTCCTTGCTCTTGAAGTGTGACTTTGGGAGAGGGCTGTTTCCACATTAACCTTTCTTTTTCTCAACATGCAAGAGGGATTGAGGTGAGCCTCTTTATAAAATGGGGGCTATTATTCAGAATCCGTGGCTTGCAAACTAAATAAAGGGAATCTCAGGCGCTTTGCCACATGTGCCTTAAATTTCATATGAGCTTTTCCTTAGCCCAGGGGTGTCCAACCTTGGCAACATTAAGACCATCCTGGCTGGGGTTTCTGGGAGTTGAAGTCCACAAGTCTTAACATTGCTAAGGTTGGAACGCATTAGCCTATTCCTCCACTTGCAGTTGCTTTCTTCCACATCTAAAGCTGAGCTAATGTAATGAACATCCAGAGTTCCTCTGAAGCGAAGGAAGCTGTATGGAGAACATCTGCCTGTTCCACTAAAACTGAAAAACAAACTGTAGCTAGCATAAACATGCTAAGATACCCTTAGTTATGAATTCAGAGGAAACAGTGCTTTGTCTTAAGAATAGCCCTTACTATTATATGAGTTTTTATGGAGACAATTTGGGTTGTATTATACTTCAAGTATAATGGAGAGGTCACACAATTGGCCAGGT
This sequence comes from Pseudoxenodon macrops, assembly GCA_032467955.1. Classification (NCBI taxonomy): domain Eukaryota; kingdom Metazoa; phylum Chordata; class Lepidosauria; order Squamata; family Pseudoxenodontidae; genus Pseudoxenodon; species Pseudoxenodon macrops. The sequence goes on along the minus strand of JANHFT010009881.1, from coordinate 322,153 downwards.
CAATTAAATATAAAAATACCCTGCAAGTGCATCTGATTGGTTGGTATTCTTGAGATATTTTCCGGAATATATTTTTAATACAGGGGCATTGAGTCTTGTGCACTCTCACCCTTCCATTGACAAGGATACAGTTGACGTACTTGTTTCCCATTCTGTTAGAATTTTACCTATACTTGCAGTTGAATTAAACAGTGCTTATGTACGGCACAATAGACTATCACTATAGAGCAGAAGCAGCATCAAGTGTACTTCCCTTTGTGTGACTTCTTGTGTACGAATAAAGGCTTGTGAGAGTTATGACATCATTACCCCCAAATTCATGGGGAGAAGCCCATTAAATGTGCCATTGGCTTCCACATAGTGCATTGGTGCTGCTTGTTGAAATCCCTAGAACTGCAGTAACATCAGGAATATAGGGTTTCTTTACTATTTGCTTTAAAGACTATCTCACATCTTATAAAGTAACTTGGCATTCTTCCATGTCTGATAAATGCTAGTCATAAAGCATTAGGTCCTTCAGCATGTGGCTTTGTAATGTATTCTTTAAAGAAGTCCATTTCTCACTAAGACGAAACAAGAAAGAGAAGAAATGATTTTTTTAAGGGTGAACCCAACCTGAAGCTATATCAAATTGAATTCTAAAATTATTGGGATCCTAATGAGCCCAAGCCAAAGTTTTAACAGTGAAATGTGCAGTACAAGATTAGTTTCCTTCATTCTGATATTGTCCAGTGTTAGGAAACAGGGATCTAACACATCTGGAGGTCACGGAAGGCGTAGACCACATAGAATGTGATTGGGCTGGAGAGGCTATATTAGAAAATGTATATTTCATTGCCTGGGTTATGTCCAATCTTGCAATAGAAGAAAGCTGCTATTTTTTGAACTTTCTTCCTACTACAGTTTACAGAAACAGTTATGTGTGCACTGGAATATAAAAATAAAGTTAATAAGCATTCACATAAGATTTATGGGAGCAGTGACATTTGATTTTTTTTTCTTCATTTATAAAAGATTAGGATTTATTTCTCTCTTGCTCAAGCTTTTTTAAACTAGCAAATACTAAATTCCAGCAAAGCCAAAGTATATTACGGTATGTGACTTTTTATATAACACTGATGTAAAAATATGGTTTAGAATAAATTTTTAGGATTTTTTAAATATATGGATTAACTACATTAAACTTTAAAATTCTTTTTGGGTTTTTTTAAAAGCAGCATTCCGTAATTAAGATGTGGGTGATTTTTCTTGATAATTCAATTCTGTCCAGCCCATTAGGTACTAGAAATATTGATTTTTGTGTATGTGTGAAAGAGAACATGCGTGCTTTGTTAAAATGAGCCTTTCTCGACTGCTGACTGTTTGGCTTCTGAGCAACTAATTTTTCTATTTTCTTTTGTATTATCATTGAACAAAGTAACACTTATTTTCTGTATGCAAGGATGTGAAAAAGGATTTTTATGCTTCAAATGAGCTCTCTATAGGAGGCAATCAATGAATGTTGCTGTCTTTTGGGACATCTGCCGTTCTGCTATGCTGCTGTGTTTCTAATCTGTTGGATTGTTTCCTTAGAAAATTGTGTATTAAACTGCCGGTACATTTTGATATTTATTGTAATGACTCAATAAAAATGTTCTTTGCTTTTAGAATAAGTACACCCTAATGTGTGTATCCAGGGGATCTCTTTTCAGAGTGAAAAGTAAGGAGTTACTGTACATATGCTGGGCTTTGAAATAATGTTGGTAGGAAGGGAGAACAAAAATATTTGAAGAATCTAAGAATTGGATAGTATCTTGGAAACATTTCCTGAACACAAGAAACACACAAATTATTTTAATTTGAGACATTTTATGGAGCTGGCCTGCCAAGCATTCCTGTGGGGATCATTAGAACTTGATTATCAGATATCCTTTTTAAATTTCAGACAGAAATAATTGATGCCTTTATAAAGTTGAAACGTGTTTCCCTACTGTATTGTAACTCTTTACTGTATGAATGTCCTGGAGAAAAAAAGCAGGCACTGTGTTCTTTATCTTATAGGCAAGCCCAGATGGGAAAAGTAGTCCATATTTGGGGAAGAAGGTTGGATGATGGTGGTGGTAGTTGAATTCACATTGTGTGATGCTGTGATTTATTTAATGTAATGCTTTTGGCCGCAGAAGCCAAAAGCATTACAGCTGAGCAAGTTGTCACAATCAGTCTAGTGGATCTATAAATATGGGAGATTTGAATGGAATTCTTAATGATATCCATCCTAACCTTCCAATCCGTCTCCCATCCTTCCCTCTTCCCACAAATCTGCATTTTCAGATACATTGGATTCCAAGGACAGCTTCAGTTTCTCTCTCTGATCGATGGGGAAGATGGGTACCGGAACCGGCATGCACAAGCCACCCAATTGGTGTCAACTGGCATAGATCATTCTTCTTGGAGCTCAAGTGATGAGCCATTCAGAAATGGAGCCAAAGTAGAAACAGAAGAGTAGGGAAAGCAGGATCAATGTAAGCATAGGGAAACCAAAGGTTTCCAGAAATACTGAAAATTAGCAAACTCCTCACCAGGTAACCTGACTGCATTTGCAACAACCCTGGAAAACGGGGAAGTTGAGTAGGGAGCTTCATGTTTCCCAGAGAAAAGCCCACCTGCCATCTGTCACTTGTGCAATCTTTAAGGAAAGTGAAGATAGACTGCAACACTGTTGCAATAAGGATTTGACAGTAGGACCAGGAATATATCCTGCAGCCTTAATCCTTAATAAAGAGCTCTTCATGTACGCATGTCCTCCAACCGCTCGCCCACGGGCTCCTCTTAGAGCTGCCCATCTATTCAGCACAAGCGTGGCACGCGTGTCTCAAGCCTTGTCGAAACCCACTAGTGGCGCGCATGCGTACTGCAGCTTCCACTTCTCCCCGTTCCTTCGCTGCTTCGACCCTCCCGACCTTTCCAAAATGGCTGAAGACGAGGGCCGGTCAGGTGCTTCAGCCCCGCCTCCTTCCGGCCTCTCCTCCCAATCTCGCTGGTCAGCCGAACGCAACCTCGAGCGGCGATTGGCTGCCGTGTGTGTGGCGGAAGCTGGCGCACTCGGGACCCCGGAGGGGCTGCGCGCAGAGGAAGAGGAGGCCCGGGGAGGAATGTGGAGAGCCGGCATGGCTGCCGGGGAAGGCCTGCCGCAGATGCTCCGGGCGGTCCGGGAGCAAGTGCAGCAGGCGGCGGCCCGGAGGCCCCAGGTGCTGTCCCGGGACTGGGGTAGAGGACTGGACCCGCCGGAGCCCGCGCTAGCCTGGGTCGGGATGGGCATGGCCGAATCGGCCCTCTGCTCGGACTTCGCATTGGGTGCTTTGGGCTTTTCCGCGGCTGGAGCGGCGGGACTGCCCGCAGACGGTCGGCGGGCGTCTTCCAAGGCTTGGGGACTACAACTCCCATAATCTTCAGAGGCCGCCCTGGTTGGGAAGCGTAGTCCCCGCGCCTCTGGAGCTCCTCGGGCGACAAAAGGCGGAATTAGCTGCGAGACTCTTAACCTTCCAATTGCTTCAACTCCTTTTCCGACCCACAAATCTGATTCAAAATACTCCCCCCCCCCCCGCAACTAGTTTCATCCCCGCCCGGGGCGTGTGGAGAAAAGGACGGCATGCAAATATATTTATTTATCCGATTTATATCTCCCTCTTCTGACTTTTGCGAGCCGCCAGGCGGCTTGCAATACAATACATAAAATGCACAATCTATTATTTTTTTTAAACAACTAATGATGTGTTATTCTTAGCTGCATGCTTACTCCAAAATAGAACGTATAAAATGCACAATATGAAAATGTTTAAAGTATGTATGCATTATGATTAGTTGCATGGCTTACAATAACATTTAAATCTAATAACAGCCTAGCTGTCCTATGCATCTGATGAAGTAAACAGCAGCTCTCAAAAGCTTTTACCTTTTAGTTGCAGAATCCTTTTGTCTGTGAAAATATCTATTCGATTTTAATGCATTCTTTAAGGTGCCATAAAGCTATTATTTTTACATGTTATTCATCACCGTGGTTAGATAAATTGAATATAGGAAATCCTTGACAATTTGTTTATCCAGCAAGCTTGGGAAATCCTAGAGATAGGGGAGCCTGTAAAATGGGTCTGTTCATCCATGTATTAATTTTATTTCTATTATTTATGATTAACTGTTTAAACTAACTGGTGGTTTATTGTACACCCAGAGATGGGCAGCTATATAAATCCAATAAATAAATAAATAAATAAGTTGCCTTATTCCTGGAATATGCAATCTGGTCCTCTCCATGTCTTTTGGATTGTGTTTGCCCCAATCAATGGACAACATTGCCAATTATCAGAGCTTGTAGGAGTGATCCAAAATGTGAAAGGGAAGCAGGTTGCCCTCCTTTTGTTTGCTATTACCTGATACGTTGATGGGTCTTTAGTTAGTGCTTTCCACATTCCGCTTATCAGAAAGCCTGTATAGACTTGTTCACCATCTTTTTTTCTTCTTTGCAAATGCAGACATTACCTACCATGCCACCTCGTTTAGTGGCCGTCAGTAAAACCAAACCGGCAGAAATGGTCATTGAGGCTTACAATCATGGACAGCGCAGTTTTGGAGAAAACTATGTGAGTACCTGGCTTAATCTAAGGTTGAAAGACAGGAAGAAATGAGGCATGAGCCTCCTGGGGCCCAGTTTAATTGATAAGATAGGATGGGATGAGATAAGATAAGATAAGATAACCTTTATTGTGAGCACACTGGCACACATTAAAAATGAAATTGCCTGCTCCCAAAATAAAGTACATCTACCCCTGCACACATATAACACATGCTATATACATACATACATATATACATATATTCATATACCAATACACACATACATACATATATTTATTCATCATATCCATTTTGAATACATAGCGGAAAGAGGAAACTTTATAGTTTATATGGAACATATATGTTCATATATGGAATAAAACTGACTGAATCTAGATGTTCTGCTTCAGATAACATGAAGTCTCCTCCCAGAAGGTAACAAGGAAAACTTTATTTTGACTTTGGAACTTGCCAGTTAATGTTAAATCAGGCTAATTATTCCTGAAGCAAAGAAAATTAAAGATGCTAACATAAGATCCCTGAGTTGCTTCAAGTAAGGTTGCTGCCACTCTTATTTTTCAGCTGCTTGAATTATGCATATGCTTCCAGCAGAATGCAACCTCGCCTGCAAAAGGTTGAGGTTGTAAAAGCAGTTAAAATTGATTTGAGTACTTCCCAACAGAGAGAGTTGATACATATGCAAAATGTATGCGTTATCTTTCATTTTACAATTTACCTACCACTATGTAATAGTGTTGATACATATGCAAAGTTAATTTGTTTTTAGAAGCCTAATACATTTATTTAAACAAATAGGATAGTACTGTTTATTCAGGACAAATGAGCAAGTGGCGACACCATGCATAGTTTGTGCAGAAGTTTCTTCTCTTTCCTGTAACTTACTTTTCCTAATGCTCTTTTTCTTGCATTGTCAATTATGACAGTCTGCATGAAATAAATGAAAGTAAACCTTGAAACCTTAATTGGATGTTTTTATTTTCCGTAGGTCCAAGAATTATTAGAAAAGGCATCAGATTCCAAAGTAAGGATATGTGTATTTCTTAGATAAAAATTTCAAGTGGTCTGTACTCTGATCAATGTAGAATATACTATTGTTGGAATAAATTAACTACTCATTTGTTCTGCAGAAGATTCCTCTCTATTGACATTTTGCAACTTAGTCTAGATTTAAATAAGAGACCTAGAATTTAAACAAGGTTCTTTGTCCTTGAGAGCCCTAGTAATTTGAAGCAATTTTCTCACCTAATTGTTCTAGAATCTGATTGGGGTTATTAACAATAATAATTAAGTAACGTTAAGCATAAACACACAGCAGCAACATTACACACACATATACTATAAGATGTTGGTTGATATTTGTGCCTTTGTTTGAAAATTGCAATTATTTTGTGACTTAATTCTGCGTATCTTTATATAGCACTTTGGATGGATAAATATAAAATAATGGCATTAGGTTTCAAGCCAGAATATCACATTCTTTGTTGTCTTGATCTTAGATTCTTTCTTCTTGTCCGGAAATTAAATGGCATTTTATTGGCCATCTGCAGAAGAGTAATGTCAACAAGCTAATCGGTAATTATATTTGCTTTTAATATTGATTTAAGAAACGGTAGGAGGAAAACTTATAGCAAGAAAGGCCTGATGTGATATGTTCAATTTAAATGAATGTCTCATTTTGCTTTGGAATTTCAGATTATGATGTGTGTGTGTGTTTTATTTATTACATGTATGTACCACCTATCTCACTATCAAGTGACTGCTTGTGAATTACCGGTAGTTAGTTAAATGGAGGGATGAAATAAAGCATAGGAAATATTTGTGAATAAATTGTATTGAGAAAGGAACAGTGCACTCCCTCCTTTCTTCTGGGCAAATCTTCCATACCTAGGAATCTATGCCATTGTATTTAATTATTTTGTGCCATTATGTAAATGGTGCTTAATAAATGACTAATGTGACAGGTGTATCCAAGGGACTTCTAGAATTGATGCAAGAAAACAGAGGTAGTGGGAAAATGCATGGAATCTTGAACAGGCAGAAAACACACACAGCCAATTCACTGAACTACATTAGTCTAATTCAGTGTACTTTAAATATCAGTGAGAGCAAACCCTCTTCCACTTTCATAACTTATTAACCACTTACTATTGAATTTAGGAATAATAAAGTATGGTTCTCAACAGCGCCTGCATGGCTCATTGTGGAATTTTGGAAGTTGAAGTCCATATGTCTTAAAGTTGCCATGGTTGAGAAACGTTGGTCTAGTGTACGTCACAAATGATATTTGCTAAGACCCTTTTTTATTTGTTTTAGTGGTGCCAAACTTGTTTATGCTGGAAACAGTGGATTCCATTAAACTGGCAGATAAGGTGAACAGTACTTGGCAAAAAAAGAACTCTTCTGAAAAGCTAAAGATCATGGTGCAAGTAAACACCAGTGGAGAAACAAGTAAGTAAACCAGGTATTGTTCTTTTACACACGAACATGACTGAGTCATGATAAGGTTTTGACTGGTTTGTCCGCTTGACTATAAAGTCAAGAAGCTCGTTTTTGAGAACTTCTGATGTACACATTCAATGGCTGGAGAGAATCACATCTACACTTTGCAGAGTTTGGCAGGATATCTGTAAAATGCATAGGCCTACATCTGTAACTGCACAGAACCAATGTTTGGATTTGAAATCACTTGGAAAACCTACATCCCAACAATTTACTTATGGGCTTCCCTTTACAGATACCACACCATTTGTGCTGAGGTGGTTAAATGGCCAGCAAATGACCCCAAGGTCATTCTCCATAAGTATGGAGGAATAGTGTGTCAGTAGTGATTTTATTAGTCTTAGATAAAAGAGCGTCTCATTGTGAATGCATCTTGCTGGGGGTATCTTCTTACAAAGAACTCCATCCACAGAAAGTGCATTATATGTTCTCTTGTATAGGTAAACACGGGCTTCCACCAGGGGAACTAATCACAACAGTGGAACACATCATTCAGAAGTGTCTCAATCTGGAATTTGTTGGCTTGATGACAATTGGAAGCTTTGGGCATGATCTCAGTAAGGGTCCCAATCCCGACTTCCAGGTGGGTGAAATTTTACGAGAGAATACTGGTAGGCAAATTTTGACTTTTAAGAGAGAAAAAATTGAGCTATGTTCTTTTCCCCCTCCCCCAACCTCTCTCCCCAGTTGTTAATATCTCTGCGTCAAGATCTGTGTGAAAAGCTCAGTATCCCAATTGAAAAGGTTGAGCTGAGCATGGGGATGTCTACAGACTTTCAACATGCAGTAAGTTTGTAACTTTTGCCAAAATTATCAGAAACCTTTTAACATTGTCATCTTTTCCATTGAAGGAAGCTACCACAGAGTCTCTAGATCAAGGGTGTTAAACTAGATTTCTTTGAGGGCCAGATTAGCATTGTAGTTCTCCTCCAGGGGCCGGCCAATGGGGGGGGGGCGCTCTTGCAGCACCCTGCCAGCTAAAATGGGGTGCAGGCAGGCTGCACGCCCCCCCCCCCATGCCTCATTTTGACTGCCAGAGGCACTGCGGGCCATTCCTTTGCTATTTCCAGGCCAGCCCCATGGGCCAGATTTAAGCACCCCATGGGCCAGATGTGGCCCACAGGCCTTGAGTTTGACATCCTGGTCTAGATAATCTTTCCTAACCTAATCTGTCAAGCTGTAAATGAATGGATTTATTTCCATCTAAATGGAATGGTTCATCTATTCCACTATTATCGAAGGAACAGTTAAACAATATACCAGTTGATCTAGAAAGTAGGCAAATTCTTTCTCTTTGGATTTATTCAAAGAAAAGCTAAGCATCATCCGCTGGAACCTTTAATTCAGAACGCTTACCATCTGAACTTGTATGGATTTTTGGGAAGGATGCAAAGCATGTAATTTACCACAGAACATAAATTATTGTGGCTTCCACTATGGCTTGTCCATCAGGATAGACTATAGGGAGCTATAGTTCAAAGACACACAGCTCCATATTCAGAAGATTAATAGGCATCTCCTATTAGAAGGGCTAGATAGAAGCCCTTAAATTCTGAGATTATAATGGTTAACTGCTAAACAGTACTGGCCAGATGCACCAGATGTGCTCCTATAAATCAGCTTGTATGGATTCAGAGTTTTGATTCTTTCATTTTGATTGGAATAGGTGTTTTCTACTATTGCCATTTGATCAGTGGGCCTGTGAGGCAGGCTGTCTCGGTTCCATTCCACCAGTTGCCTAAAACCAGTGTTTCTACTCACTAGCCAACGATAGTTGTGCTTCAGAACACAGAATTCTGAGTTGCCAAGGTTGGGGATCTCCATTCTTGCTCCAGATTCCTAGCTAAGAGAGAAGGAGGTTCCTTCAGTTCATGTCACACTCCTAACTGGTTCTTTCTCTCACAGATTGAAGTGGGATCTACCAATGTCAGAATTGGAAGCACCATCTTCGGAGAGCGCATCTATCCCAACAAACCTGCTAGCGACAAAACCCAAAAGGAGGTCAAAGACAGATTGGAGAATTTGACTCTGAAAGAGAACTAATAGCAGAGGCCTAAGGGATTCCCTCTGTTTGAGAGCATTTGCTTGGGCACTTGACTCCTCCTTTGTACTGCTGGCAGTGGAGCAGTAGCAGATAATTGGCAAGTGTGACAGGGACTTCAGTACCTGTACCTTTACTCTTGTATAGCCATTGAGGTTGCATTTATAGGAAAAAAACAACCAGCAGTATCTCTGATTGACTTCAGTACTTTAACTGCAGTGACTTTAAATAACTACAATGGATAACCATTTGACTTAAACTGGACTTGGTCTGGGCAGAACACCATTTCCAGGAGTGGCCATGATGCATTTCTAATCAGAGACATGTTTCTGGTTTGCTTCCCCTTGAAGCAAGGTTGCCTTAGGGAAAGGTTATTCTCCACCCTCTTGCTCTCTAAGCTTTTATGGCTCAACTTCTGCTTCATCTGAACTGACACATCTTTGCTATCTTTAATTTTTTTGTCGCATGCTCAGATTGGGTGGTTTGCTAAGTAGCCCACGGGGAAGGATAGATAGGGACCCCAATGAACATCAAATCTACCCCTGGATCTGAGATTTGGAAGAGATTGCAGCTGAAATCGTTCTCTGAATATTACCACTGCCAACTAGCTCTGCTGCACCGTTTGCTCTATAATGTAGTCTTGGATATATATTTTTTTCCTTTATTTGAATCAAGTAAAGTTTGGAACGATTCTAATAGGAAGCAGGATGGCTCTGCTTGTAAAAACCAAGGAACCTGCTGGCTCTGTCACCAACGTGCAGGGTGATCTCTTAACCGTGCTGTGCCTGATCCCTATATGAGAAATGGGGCTGACCTACCTCATGTGGCAGATCGAGGGGTGGCTGGGTGCTAAACTTCTCCCCCTTGTTATCATTCCATAGGAAAGGCAGTGCAGCTGCAGAATAAAGCAGCTTTCAGTGTCTGCCTAACCGAAGGCCAAGCAAGATCTTGCAGCCAGCCATGATTTGCTCACCTGTGCGTGCACGCACACACGGGATGAGACAGATGGAATTGCAAGATTGGAAGTGGCACATATGCAAGTAATGGTTTTCCAGGGCAAACTTTGGAATTTCTGCATTTTAATGCGCAGCTCTGTCTTTCCAGGTTTGATGTCTGGGCTGTTAGTAAATAATGATGGATTGTATCTCCCACTGTATATATTTTCCCTCCATCTTTAAAAAGTGCACCTTGACTAAAATATTATTGAAATGGAATGCATTGCTAAAGATCCATTGGAATAATCATCCTTCCTTCTGCAAACCCCAGTTGGTGAAAATGTTTACCGTGGAATCTGTTTTGTAACTCACATATTGACAATCTACTTGAAAGCCTGGCCTAATGCTGTAAGTAATCTTGGCAGAAATATGTGTTGTTGTTGTTTTAATTATCCTCTCCTTTTTCCTCTGTAGCAAAATGCTTCTAGCTCTGTGCATCTCTAGAATAATTTAATGGTGTATCTTTGAGTCCATTGTGATATAAAACACATGCTTGACTCGTAGAAAGCTCCAGATTTAACCCCAGTACCTCCAAATAAAAGGGTAGCAGATTATGGGTCTGAATTCTACTTGCCGTTTTCAACACTCAGCAATCGTAGACTGCATTGGACTTATTAGTTGAGATTCCTTATCTAGGTAAAAGCCAGTTCCCTTTATTTCTAATTTTGGGAGTCACTTGATTGTTCACATATTTGACTCCATTTATATGCTACTAAAGATTGATTGATTGTAAACTTCAAATGGGCAAAACGTTGCATTCATAGAGCAACAGATTTTGAATCGACGTACCTCAAACAGGCTACCCTACAGAATGCATCCAAAATCCAGGACCCTGTGAGCTTCCTACAAGGAAAGTCAGTGGGGAAGCCAACAGGAAGTCACTCCTTCTGCTATTTTGCCTGCTCATGGTCATGCTATTTCTGTGTTTAAGTAAGGAAATATTTCTGAAATGGTCACCCAACAGGGTTGTCTGGTTATAATATATAACTGCAAGGTACAGAACATCCTGCTAGCCAATCTTTTACAGCGCAGGTGCAGTGCTAAATGCAGTCCAAACTGACCTATCCCAGTCCCTGAGCTCCACAGTCCTTTCTTTGTCTTAAGAATAAAACTAGTTGTGAATCGAGATACTATGCTGCTTACTAAGCTATTAAAGATATATTTTTTTCCTTTTTCTTTCCTGTGGTGGTGTGAATGTTTGAGCAGAGAACCATATGCATCTTGTTGGATTTTTATTGCCATATTCAGGACTTTTGTTTTGGTGTCTGATGAAAAGAGTGTAGTTGTTCAGAAAGTGTATTACTGGACTAAGGGAGGAGTGTCTGTCGCTCTAGGGACAGCACCAAGTTAGGTTGACATGGAGAAGGTGGGCAAGCATATGGCACTTTTGAAGAATGCCAAGAAGAAGTCAGTAATGGACCTTCAGGTGCCTGGTGCTGTTAAGGCAAGCGCAAAAAACGGATTGCAAGCATCCTTTTCATAGACCTTTGAGGTCCTACACCTAAGACTGAGCTGGTCCCCAAACATGTTCAGTGAGAAATAGCAGAGGGGCAATAGGGTGCCTTAAACCTTTCACTTTCTCCTTAAATCTCACTGTCCATCCCCAAAACTGGTCCTGGCCTCGCTACATATATATGTAGTCTTCAATTTACAACAGTTCATTTAATGACCGTTCAAAGTTACAATGGCACTGAAAAAAGTGACATTGTAGTGTCCTAGAGTTATGTGATCTCCTTTTGTGGCCTTTTGACAAGCAAATCAATGGGGAAACTAGGTTCACTTAAAGCTTTGTGCAGCTCAGAAGCCCACAAATATTGCATCCATCTGCCTTGTAGGTTTTTAGTTCAGAGCAAAGTACAGGTAAACCCCAGGTTATGAGCATTCTCTTAGCAAACATTCAAAGTTATATGATAAGCGCTCCCTAGCATTTGCGAACAAGTTCGGAAACTACGAACCTTGCAGCACCACAGCAGCTGTTCACCCATACAAACAACTGCAGAGGGTCTGTAACATTTGTTCTGAACGTTGCCAGACGAAATGGTGTTTCCAAGGGGTGGATCCACTGCTCCGTTTGGGCCTCTGCTGGCCTCCCCCAGCCCATTGCAGGCTGAAATGGAGCTTCTGGGGGGTGGATTCGCCCTTCGGAAGCTCCATTTAGGCCGGTAACATGCCAGGCGAAGCCTGCGGAGGCCTACATGGAGCATTGGAGGGTGCAAGTGGCTGAGGCTGGAGGAGAGACATTTTACTACATCTTCACAAGGTAAGTGACCTGGCGTGGCAGGTTGGTTGGGGGGAAGGAATTGTGGGGAGCATGAGGTATTTCAGTGGATTGGTAAGACCTTGGATAGTCTTAGGCAATTCCATCACTAGGACCCCCATGGGCCTTCCCCACCCTGAAATACCTCATGTACTTTATGAGCCTCACATTTGATTAGCAAATGCATGGGCGAAAGGAGGGAGTGATCTCGTTCAAGGTATGAGATTCACTTGCCCAAATCTTCGGGTTACGAATGGAATCGGCAGGTTCATTACATTTGTACAGGTAGTCCTTAACTTACGACAATTCAGCTCAAAATTTCCATTGTTAAGCAGCGGCTTCCCCCATTGACTTTGCTTTTTGGAAGCTGGCTGGGAAGATTGCAAATTATGATCACATGATTCCGGGACACTTCAGCCATCAATAATAATATTTGCCAAGCCCCCAAATTTTGATTACATGACCATAGAAATGGTTGTAAGTGTGAGGACCGGTAGTAAGTCACTTAAAAAATATGTTCAGACTCTAGAAAGTGCAGAGAAGAGCAAGATGATTAGGGGATTGGAGGCTAAAACATACAATGAACGGTTGCAGGAACTGGGCATGCCTAGTTTAATGAAAATGGGTGACATGATAGCAGTGTTCCAATATTTCAGCAGTTGCCACAAAGAAGAGATCAAGCTATTCTCCAAAGAATCTAAAGGCAGGACAAAAGCAATGGATGGAACCTAATAATGGAGAGAAGCAACTTAGAATTAAGGAGAGGTTTCCCGACAACAATTAATCAGAGGAACAACTTGCCTCCAGAAGTTGTGGGTGCTTCTCAACACTGGAAGTTTTTAAGAAGAGATTGGATAACTATTTGAAGTGGTGCAGGGTTTCCTGTCTGAGCAGGGAGTTGGACTAGAAGATCTTCAAGATCCCTTCCAATTCTGTTATTCTATTATTCTGCTCTACTTTTTTCAGGGCTGTTGTAATTTCAAACAGTTGCTAAAGGAATGGTTTTAAGTCAAGGACTGCCTCTACAATCCCTCAAGGAATTACGCTGTTGGGTTCTTCCATTGTTACAGTTTCTTACACAAAACAAACATCCTTAGATAGGAACTGTAGATTGATAGGCGATACTGTCCCATCTTCTCCAAATTTCAAAGGAAACTATGTGTACACTTGTACTCTTGTGTGGTGGGTTCTTGCGTGGATGTGTATAGAAATCCTGGGAAACTAGAATGAGACTGTAGGTGGCACCATTGGTTCATTCTCAAAGAGCAAGAATGCAGGGTTTATTATTGTCAACTCTTTCTGCTTCAGAAAGTGGAAGAATGCCAGAAAATTAAATTTCAGGGGTGGTTTTTTTTAGTGTTTGTTGTTCACTATGTATGGAGCACATATCCATTGATAAGAATAAATTGTTTTATCAGTGATGAATATTTTTAACATCCCAAACTGATATATTAGGGAATTTGCTTTACCACAGCTGCCCTAAATGGAGTGAAATAACTGGAAAGCTAAAATTCATGAAGGTATTCTTCAAATACCTTATAAACAGGCAAAGAATCAAAATCACATGAAGTATTAGTTCCACTTTATAAAACCTTCGTAAGACCACACCTCCATGCAGTTCTGGTCACCACATTACAAAAAACATGTTGAGACTTTGGGAAAAGTGCAGGGAACAGCAACTAAGATGATTAAAGACCTGGAAACTAAAATATATAAAATACCGTTGCAGGAACTGCATATAGCTAATCTATAAAAAGGACAATTGGTGATATGGTAGCAGTATTCCAGCATTTGAGGGGCTGCCACAAAGAAGGGGGTCAAGTTATTTTCCAAAATATCAGAGGGCAGGACAAGAAACAACAGATGGAAATTAATCAAGGAGACAATCAACCTGGAATTGAGGAGAAACTTCCCACAGAACAATTAACCAATGGAAGGGCTTGCCTTCAGAAGTTGTGGGTGCTTCATCACTGAAGGTTTTTAAGAAGAAACTGGACAATCACTTGTCTGAAATGGTACAGGCTCTCCTGTGTGAACGGGTTTGGACTAGAAGACCTCCAAAGTACCCGCTAGTTCTGTTATGACTAGAAATATTGGGTTTTCAAAGCAACATTCTTGAAGCTAAAAAGTGATGCATTTCTTTGATATATTGACAACAACAGGCTGCTGAGTTAGAAGTAATAGTTTTGTGGAGATCCCATCCCCTGCTATGTCTAGAGCAACCCACTGATCTAGAATGGTGGATCGATTAGACTCCAGTGAAGATCATAGTAAAGTAGGAATTTTAACCCAGATCATGGGTGTTAGTTGGACACCATAGCTATTATATTAGAGATAGGCTATATATTGCCCTTTGGATGTTTTGAACTTCAACTCCTATCAGTTCCAGCCAGAATGGGATTGTGGGATTTGTACGGTAGTTCAAAATATCTGGAAGGCCTAAGGGGTCATCCTTGCATTACCAAAACAAGGACTCTACTAAAAAAGCCAAAAAAGCTAATGCCGTCCTACGTTGCATCAACAGAGGGATATGTAAGTAAGTAAATAAGAAATACAATTGTTTCAATGAGAGGGGAATATACTATATACTCTGTGTATTTTTTAAATAAATATAAATAGCAATTGTTTCAAGGAGGAATATATAGGAAGACCTCTGCTTTTGAGGAAAAAAAGTAAGAAAAGGAAGGGGGGGAGAAAAAATGTTTTGAGGAGAGAGAGGAAATATAGAGAGTCTCACCCTCTGCTTTTGACCACATCCAGGAAACAAAAAAAGGTGATTATTCCAGTTGCTGGATTAGACCGAGAAAAATTCCTTGGGAGTTTAGTTTCTTCAGGTTTCAAGAAAGTACTTTGTCTGCCTTCGGCACCAAAATGGAGAAACTGTTTATTCAGTAGCTATTAGATTTCCTCTAGGAAAGCAATGCTGAAGCTGTTTTTATTGGCGGTAAGTTAGAAGGATTTGGGCTGTAATTCTCACAGGGACAGTCAAAATCTGTGCTTGGGCAGTGCTGCTTCCAACTACTAGTAAGTAGAAGCTCACATAACAGAATACTCCTCCCCTCCCAAAACAAATAGGAAATCTGGTATGGGGGGCACTCTTGTCCCCTCAGGCAGATGATAAATGCCAAGAGGCCACTGTGAGGGTGCACTTTCTGCCTTCTAGAGAATCGGAGCAAGGGCAAAATCGGTC
Source organism: Pseudoxenodon macrops (assembly GCA_032467955.1). NCBI lineage: Eukaryota > Metazoa > Chordata > Lepidosauria > Squamata > Pseudoxenodontidae > Pseudoxenodon > Pseudoxenodon macrops. The sequence goes on along the minus strand of JANHFT010009881.1, from coordinate 306,560 downwards.
TGGCCCCATTCATCACCCAGGGACAGGACAGCTGTTGCCATTCATATTTGTACCTCCCCTCCCCTCTCGTTTTTTTCTTTTTTACATTCTAAATCTATTCTTTCCATCAGCGTATTTTGGTTAGAATTGCAAGCCCCTTTTCTCTCCGGGATTATGTTTTAATGGCAGAGAGAAACCTTATGCCAAGAAATTTCTCCTGCAAAGGATTTTTACAGATAGTCCTCGAGTTACGGTCACAATTGAGCCCAAAGTTTATGTTGCTAAGTGAAACATTTGTTAAGTGTGTTTTTCTCCATTTTATGACTTTTCTTGCCACCGTTGTTAAGTGAATCAGTGCATTTGTTAAGTTAGTAACAGGGTGGTTAAGTGAATCTAGTTTCTCAGAAGGTCGCAAAAGCTGACACTGCAACGGTCATAAGCTTGAAAAACTGTCATAAATCACTTTTTTCAGGGCCATTTGTAACTTTGAACGGACACTAAATGAACTGTTGTTAGTCGAGGACTACCTATATCTGGAAAGATGATGCGATTTCCCAGGCAAAGTAGCCCAATTCACATCATTAATTCCCCTCGTTGGAATAGCACCGTCCTTGTTGCCACCTTTTCTGGGAGCGGAACTTGGTATATGAATACACTCAGCATGGTTTCTGACCGGCTTCGCTTTGAGAAATGCAAGTCCTCTTGGTAATTAGGTTGACAGATGTTATTACAGCATCAGGTTAAGTCACCTTTCTATTTGCCTTCATCAAAGAATAGTTCCAAAGGCCTGCAATTGTGTTTCCCTGGGACCGACATGAGAGGATGTGGAAGGAGTTGAAAGCAATCTGGTCTAGATGCCTCTTGGTCCCTATGGGAAGTTGTGTTTGAACTGAGACGTAGGTCTCGGGTTTCATATTTCCATCTAGTTTGGATCTGTAGAGCTGACTTGTTTTGAGACTTACAGAAAACAGTGCAGCTGAGTAGAGTCTGGATTTAGGGATTTGGTTTGGGGTGGAGTGGACAGTTGGGAGACAGCCTGGCCAAACCAATATCTAGGATCCGGAGCCAGGAAAGGCCAGCCTTGTTGGCTTGCAAGATTAATTTGGTCTAGTGTTTTAAAGTATCAGGCTACAAAACAGGAGACCATGAGAACAATCAACCAGTGGAACAGAAATTGCCTTCGGAAGTTGTGGGAGCTTCATTACTTGAGACTTTCAAGAAGAGATTGGATTGCTATTTGTCAGAAATGGC
>JANHFT010009881.1:282152-305230 GCA_032467955.1 Pseudoxenodon macrops | reverse complement strand
TTTTGTAAAAAATGGTGTAGAGTCTCCTGCTTGAGTGGGGGGGGGGGTTGGACTGGATGACCTGTAAGGTCCCTTCCAACTCTGTTAATGTGTAAAAATATGTAAGATTGTGAATTCGAGTCCTGTTTTAGCCATGAAAGCCAGCTGGGTGACTTTGGGCCACTCACTCAGCCCAACCCACCTGACAGGGATGTTGTGGGGAAAATAGGAGGAGGAAGATGTGCTTGGTATGTTCGCCACCTTGAGTCGTTAGTAAAAATAATAAAGGCAGGATATAAACACATAAAAATAATTCGTTTTGAAGTCATTTAGACAGGAAAAGGCACAGATATATAACTTTTGGTTAGATTGTATTTTGAACAGTTTGTGGAATGCTGACATCTAGTTTTTATCACTGAGTTTGATCACTGACCCAAATGGTTGTAGTTCTGAGTCAAGTGGATTGTGATCCATCAAAACACCTGCAATAATATGTACCATTTTTAGGTTCCACTGTTGTCACTTACAATTCCACTCGTATATCATTCGAATGAACTGGAGAAGATCACTGTTCTGGGGGTGAAGGGTCAACATAGCAAAAATTGCATCAGTAAGAAGAGAAAGCAAAGGGTAGAATTTTTTTAAAAAGTTTATACTACATCACCTGAATTAAACTTACACTAAGACTGCTTATCAAAGTACGCATATTAATCAACTCCTTAATTCAGTATCTGCCCATCCAATTAAGGTAAGTTTAGAATGGCTGCTGCCTATCATCACAGCTTGCACCATCATATTTAATTTCTCTTTAAACTCTCTTCCATTCTCCACCACCCTTGGTTATCCATAGCTTCCTTTTTCAAAGTAATCTTTCACATGGCTGATTCAGTAGGGTGAAATCTATAAAACTTGTATTACGTCTTCAAAGTGTCATCACAGGCCATTGTTATCAAAGAAACTGCAAAAGGACTTTGTTTAAAAGAGTTTGAAGTTTGAATGCAAACTTTAAGAGGCCTCTATGAACACCTCTGGAAAGCAGCAGGTTTTGAAGGGTAATAATCAAAATTGGGTTGATGGAAGGCAGTGTCAAGTATGCTGGCTGGGGAATTCTGGGAATTGAGGTCCATGCATCTTAAAAGTTGTCAAGTTTGTAAAGGTCTACCAGGCAGCTCATCCCAGAGATAGTGAACATCTCTTGTGCATCAAGTAAGATTGACCAACTCAACATTTAGCATTCAATCCTGGGCATCTCTCCACACAGGCAGGGAAAGGATCACACTTAATACTGGGAGAGGTTCACCAGCCAGCACTGCTTAGATCAGAAACACACAATTTTGCCCACACCAATTTTGTGTGGCATGTCAATGGCTGTGCTCCAAAAGGTGGGCAGGACCTGGTCCTCTTGTGGAGAGGGATTTAGGATTTTGCGTGTTTCAAAGAGGTGAGGTGAAATTAGCATTCGGAGCTCCTGCAAGGCTTTAGGTCCCCAAATTGATCCTTGATTATCACAAAAAAGCCTGCATAAAATGTAAAAGAAGATTGAAATGGGGAAGGGCAGGGCAGGGCAGCTATTCTGTTGAAGTTAAGGACATGGAGGGATCAGATGTGGCCCTCCATGGCCCTTTCTTAGATCAATCAAAACATCCTCCAAAGAGATCCTTGCTTCCAAATGCCAGATGGACTGCCAGCAGTTCGATTCTCAAGGGATCAAAATTGACTCAGCCTTCCTTCTGAGGTCAATAAAATGAGAAGCCAGGTGGTTGGGAGCAATATGCTGACTCTCTAAACCACTCAGAGAGAGGTATCAAGCGGTATATAAAGCTAAGTGCTCTTGCTATTCTTCGCACACCAACCATGGGACTTCCTGGCCCAGAACGCAGCAGCTCACGGGAAACCAGCAAGATCCGAAGAAGGCGACATGCGAGTCAGGCCAGCTCCTTCGGAGGGATCTCCCAGGGGAATCCTTGCTCAGCCGGCCCGAAAGCTGCTTTCAATTTCTCCTGCCAGAGCTGCGCTCAAGGCCAGATCGCAAATGACAAGCAGAGTTCAGCAGCGACGGGAACGAAGCCTCAACAGCTGGGCAAAACTCCCGCGGATGCAGCCGGGGGAGGCGAGGCTGGGAAGTCCTGGGCTCTCCGCCGTTAACCCCGCAAGCCCTGGGTCCCAGCCCAGCCCGCTCGCCCTCCGCGGCTCCAGTTCGGCGACGGCGGCCCAGAGCCAGAGCCAGAGGGAGGCGCTAGGGCCCCGCCGTGGCCGAGACCCGGGCCGGCCAGGCGGGCGAATCGAGGGGAGGGACCGTCTTGCGGCAGCCCCAGCCGCGGGATCCAACCCTCGCCTAGCAGCCCGGCCGCCGGACATCCTCGCCCAGCCGCGCGCTTGTCCTCCCCGGCCATGCAAGGCGCAGCGCCGGCGGGGACAGACGAGCTCCGGGCAGGCGAAGCGGCTCGGCCGGGGCTGCCTTCTGCCCGAGCGTGACGGCCGGGGAAAGAGGCTGCGGGGCCGGGCGGACGCCTCTCGGAGCGCCTGCCGGAGCTGCTGAGGTCCCCAGGGCGCTCCGGACGCCGAAGGCTGCGCTGCGAGCGGGCGAGGATGGGCTGAGGATGGGCCGGCAGCCTCCGCCGTCGAGGATGCTCTGGACGGGCGCCCTGCTCCTGCTGGCGGCGCTGGGGGGCGCGGGCGGGGCGCGCAGTTGCCCCCTCCAGCTGCGCGGCTGCAAGTGCGTGGGCGAGCGGCCGAAGGGGCTGGCCCCGGCCAGGAAGCGGGTCAGCTGCAGCGGCCAGGAGCTCAGGGAGCCGCCGGCGCCGCGCTTGCTGCCCAACGACACCGTCACCCTGTGAGTAGCGGGCCGAGACTTGGGAAGGGGTGGGAGGGCTGGTGGCGGCCGATCCCGGCACTCTGCGCGCGCTCAGAGGCTACCCGGCGCAAATTGAGCCAACCCCCGCTCTTTGCAGCTGCCGAGGCGGATTGCGCACTCTGCACGTGCTCAGAGGCTGGGGGGGGTTCCTGTTCTGTAAACCCCGGGACTCGAAGGGATGGGGAGGGAGCGGGTTTCAGCAGAGCCACCAGCCCCGCGCCGACGGACAGCGCACAGGAATCGGATCACAATGCCCGCTGCTGGTGACCGTCGTAACAAGGGCAGCGAAGTGGGACCGAGATATCCTGAGACCACTCCCCGCTCAGCGGATCAGTTGCTAGAGACGCAGGATGCAGCCTGCAGAAACGTATTGGGCACCCTGGCTAGATTTGCCCGGCGACACGTTAACACAAGGGCCGAATCCTCCTGGTTGTGGAAATTAGCCACTCTTAACACGCTAGTCCTGTAAACCGGGGTCCTAATGCGCTTTGCTTTGCTAATACCTTATGTGAATCTGAGGGGGTCTTGATTTTGATCGTCTAGATTTAGGGATTGATAAATTGTGAGAATCTATCCCTTAAGTAATCTGCTCGGGTGCAAAGTAAGCCCCGTCTCGTTTCCTAGGAAACCACTGCAAGCTCATGGGAGTTGTAGTCCAAAACAGCTGGACGCTGCCTCAGTTTAGAAGTGGATTGGAGTATTTGTGAATTCGATGCCATTTTATCCCACGTGTCAAGCATTGCCTTAAGCGCAGACATTAAGGAGTTTGAATTGTGGGAGGTGGCCCTACAGATGGCTGTACACGTGTCTTCATATTAAAATGCAGCAGGCCGGCCTTGCAGTGTTGCAGGGGAGGGGGAATCCGGTTCTGTGAGTCCTAGAAATCTGTCTCCCACCCTCTCTGGTTGAGGAGTTAGGTGACAGAGGGAACCTGTAAAAAGAAGTCTAAATAAGCGGAGGCACCCCTTGTATATTTGAGGAGTTAACATAATTAGTCCCGATTAGCATACTTTCATTTCCCTTCCATTCCCTTCAACGGTTGGCTGCTGCACATCAGTTCTGCGCAAGCGTCTAAAATCTGTCCACTTAAGCTATTTTGTATATCTGTGGAAATCAATAGCAGTAATGCTACAATCTTTTACATTTTTATTGAAAGTTTGTTATAGATCATAAAACTCAATGTAAATTCATGAAGAGAAAAAGCAATGCAAAAAGAAAGAAGAAAAGCAAAAGTGAAATATAGAAAGAAATAGAAGTATCTAATTTCTTGGAAGCAAATATAAATACAATCACAAAACTATCTCTTACTTTGTGACTACAAAAGAAAGCTCACTCTTTTCTCTAATCCAGCCTTTTTCCCCTACACATCAGAATCATAAATCATAAGTTCATTTTTTTCTGTTTTATGCAAAAAGTCTACAAGGGGTTTCCACTCAGCCATAAATGTAGATACTGCTTTTTTCTCTCTTTAATCAGACACTGATGCCATTATGAATGTGTTTCACAGAGATATTTTCCCAGTACAGCAAATGAACGTTTGGCAGATGATTACGCATGTGCCAAAAGGCTCTGGATAGCTAGCTGCACGTTGCAAAGTTGAGGGGAGGGTTGTGGGTGGCTGTGGGGGTCTGGAGGGGAGACATCTGGGCTGAGGGAAACAGTTTCTAGCCTGGAAAAGGTTACAATGATTACTTGTCATGAATGAATTGGCTTAATAGAACTGGAAACATTGTAGCCCTGGTTTGCATGAAAGAATTTAGGAAAAACAAAGCTGGTTAGGGAAATGGAAAAATGTTAAATATCTTTTCAGTTCACTATGAGAATGACAGATATGAGAGTATATACAAGTGATATATAATACTATTAATATTAGAGCAAGCAATGATACAATGTTAAATATATTTCCTTAGTACTCTGGCGGAGTTGAAAGCCCTCATTTCCCATTGTATGTTTATCTGTATTAGATTTTGCCCTCAATGAACTAATTAATAAAGTAGAAGGAAAATAAAATGCAACTTGATGGGTAAATAAGTGTAAGTGTCCACTAACTTCAATCAGAATAGAGCTGGAGGGGACTTTTGAGATCTTCTAGTCCAACCCCCTGCTCAAGCAAGAGACCCTATACTATTTCAGACAGGTGGCTGTCCAGTCTCTTCTTAAAAACCTCCAGTGATGAAGCACCCACAACTTCTGAAGGCAAGCAGTTGCACTGGTTGATTGTCCTGGCTGTTGGGAAGTTTATCCTTAATCCCAGGATTGCTTCTCTCTTTGATTAGTTTCCATCCATTTTTGCTTGTCTTGCCTTCTAGTGCTTTGGAAAATAAGTTGATCCCTTCTCCATTGCATTTAATGGTTGGTCTGTGAAAGAACAAGGTTAGCATCCTGGATGCTTTTTCACTTAATCCAGAGTTGGCGAAATGTGGCCCTCCAGATGTTATTCAGCTCCATCTCTTCATTTCTCCCTGTTGATTATGCTGGCATTGATTGTTGGAAGTTGGAGCTCAACATCTAGAAGGCCACATCTTAATCTAAGTTGGCATGCAGTGCCCTCTTCTCAGGAACACAGGACTCTGCGTGTGTTCAGAGATATTCTGACACAGTTCCATATGTGCTTTGCTGAAGTTTGGGTCCAGTTCCAACGCTGTTGTCTGTTCTTTTCTGCAGTGTTTTGAGAAAAGTTTAAAAACAGTTTTTTTTAAATGTAATTTAGTCTTCTGCCCATAAAAGCAATTTCATTGTGCTGGCAAGTTTTAATGATAATGACCCAAATCCTGAGTAATTCTTTGATTACACGGGGGCTTGGATGCCGGGATGCTTTTTACCATTTTATGGTGTCTCTATTGTTCATCATTTAATATAATGTGTAGAGTATTTATTTTTCAGTTGATTATAATTTGAAAGAATTACTGACTGGAATGGGCCACCTCTCATAGCATGTAGTCCAGAAATAAATTAAGGAAATAAATACATGGATAAATTTTCACAAATGCAGAATGCAAGCTATGTATGTAGTCTGCACATAAACTAATCTTAGCTCATTGGACAATCTCTGCACTATTAGATAAAGCTCAACACAGAATTTTGAGGGACATTGAGAGTTATTTCAGCCATCTGAAGTGGCTAAGAGTTAATTTGAAACTCCCCAATCATAATGTGACATATTAATCATTTTATACCACTTCTTCCAATTAAAGGAAATGTGTCCCTCTCTGCCCACCCACCCTTGACCTTTTCCTTATTTTATTTTTTCCCCACATCCACTTTTTTGAGGGGGATTGAAAGGCTAATTCTCACTATGTGCTGTTAACTCTTTGGATGATCCAATTTTCATAAATAACAAGCATTCTGAAAATGATAAATAGGCATTCTGAAAATAATAGAGGTGGCAATCCAAAGACTGGATGTTAATCTCCTCCATTTCTGAACGGTCCTATTTGGCTCCCCAAACGCTCTCCTTGTTTGCTACTATAGTTCACTACAGATAGTCTTCATTCATTTAGTGACTGTTCGAGGTTAGAATGGCACTGAAAAAAGTGACTTATGGCTATTTTTCACACTTATGACCATTGCAGCATCTCCACGGTCACATGATCAAAATTCAGATGCTTGGCAACTGGCGTGTATTTATGACAGTAACAGTGTCCCAGGGTCTTGTGATCCCCTTTTGCAACCTTCTGACAAGCAAAGTCAATGGGGAAGCCAGATTCACTTAGCAACAGTGTTATTAACTTAAATCAAGTTTATTGCAGTCGAAGACCAGAGATCAGAACAAATAAAAACATTCAAGGAATATCCAGTTTAAAATTCTAGAATAATATTACAGATATTATAGCATAGTTATGCCATGTGTAACTGACAGATTAGATGCCAAATCATGATTTTAATATAGATTTTATGTATTATTTTTTTCTAGAATTTTTAACTAGATATTCCTTGAGTGTTTGTTGTTGTTGTTGTTATTCTGGTCTCTGGTCTTTCACTGTAATAAAACTTGATACTAACTTAAAAACTACACTAATTCACTTAACAACTGTGGCAAGAAAGGTCATAAAATCTGGCAAAACTCACTTAACAACTGTCTTACTCAGGAATGGATTTTTTGGGGCGCTATTGTGATTGTAATTTGAGGACAACCTGTATTAGAGTTTCAATGCCATCCTAACCACCTTGGAGTGGGGTGAGAGGAGAGGTCAATTATTGCATTTTAAATTGTTAATGGTGGATCATTGCACTGTCCCAGAGAATGTGGCTATTAATGCCAGAGATGTGCCTGAAGCCCTTGGACTGGGCTTAAAGATTACGCTTTTATGTGTTGGCTCTCTCCCTTTGTTGAAATCTGAGGATTGTGTATAATCCATGTCCAAAGAACACGATTCTTGCTGCTTTTTGCAAAAATTGGGTAGGCCAGGGAGGGACGGGCAAGCCTCTTTTCATAAAACTCTTAACCTTTGTGCCAATTTTCTTTTCATGGAAGAAAGAGAGCTTATGCCAGCAAGTCCCCTTGTGTGCTTATTTTCAGTGCATTTGTAACCTTCAAGGGAAATATTGCAGCTGACTTCTGGCACCAGACGGCAAACTCAGCTTGATGCATGGAAAGTTAATACATTCAGGAGCAAAACTTGGAAAGGGGGGGGAGAGACATTCCTGACTTTCGCAGCTTGCTAATGAGGCTGCAGGATTCAAACAAGGCTCCAAGTTATATAGTGGAATGTTATCACGGAGTCTGTAAAATTGGATCTCGGCTCAACAGGATATCCAGAAGTCTCTTCCTGAAACAAAAAAAGCTCTCCATGCCAGATGTGATGTAAAGCTTGCTTAAGAATAGGGTTTGCAGCTCAACCCTTGACATTGTTTCTGCGCAGAGTTGCATGGCCTGGAGCATAGTTAGAAAGCACAGTGCACCCCCCCTTCAGATGGTCAAGTTCAGCTCTGCTTATGGTTCTTTGTTACTGTCTGATCTTTTTTTTTATTGCATCTTTCCAGCAGAAAGGCCTTCCCGAAACTGTTGGGAAAGTTTAGCTCAGTCAAGGAGCATTTCTGCAGATGAATAACAGAATTAGAACTTATTTGGGATTTGGAGGTCTTCTAATCCAACCCCCTGCTCAAGCAGGAGACCCTATACCAGTGATAGCTAACCTTTTCCAAACCGAGTGCTGAAAGTGCAAGTGTGCGCATGTGAATGTATGCACGTGTGCCCAAACCCCAGAAATGCATTATGCACGCCTCCCCTGCACATGTGCACCCTGCATGAATCCTACCTATGTGCACACATACCCGCATATGCATGGCAATGACCTGACATCCAGCTGGCCAGCGGAAGGCACATGTGCATGCACAGTAGAGCTGAACTAGGGCGACGGCTCACATGCTCACAGAGAGGGCGCTGCCTGCCACCTGTGGAACGCATGGCATAGGTTCACCATCACAGCCCTATACCATTGCAGACAAGTGGCTGTCTGGTCTCTTCTTAAAAACCTCCAGTGATGAAGCACCCTCGATGTCTGAAGGCAAAGCTATTCCACTGGTTCATTGTCTTCACTGTTAGGAAGCTTCTCCTTAATTCCAAATTGCTTCTCTCCTTGATTAGTTTCCATCCATTGTTTCTTGTCTTGCCTTCTGGTGCTTTGGAAAATAGGTTGGCCCCCTCTTCTTTGTGGCAGCCCCTGAGTTATTGGAACACTGTTATGTCACCTTTTCTCGAAGAAAAAAGCTGTTTAGCCTCAAGGTTGTATCCCTACTCCAGAATTTACCTTGTAATTTTTCATGTTTTCTGCCCTTTGTTTTTTGTTTTTTTGCCTCATTTGCAGGATGGTGGAGAATGACTTTTCCATTTCTATTCAGGATGACTTGGAGCCAGCTCTATTGTAAAAGGGCAAAATATGACCCTCCTGGCATGTTTTCTATTACATCCTACCAGCCTCAAGCTTCCCTGGCGGTTCCCATTTCTGCACCTGAAAAGCTGTGCTATTGCTTTGGGGTTTAATGGAAGTATCAGAAGTCAGAGAGGCTGGATGGAGAAGTGCTATTATGAAATACAGGCAATCCCCCTATTTCCTTTTATCTAAGAATTAAATAAAGGCATGAAGACCCAACCTCTATTCTCTTCTGAAAAATACATACACACCCTTCCTTTTCTTTCAATTGAAGAAGAACAGCCGGGGGGAAATGCAAGAGATGTTTTTGGCACTGGACAAAATTCTTTTCCATATCAGAAAGAAGTAAGCCCCATTAAACTCAAGCTGTGTTAGAACATGAGCAGAATGTTCAGGAATTTTAAAAGTCATCAGATAACCAAGTTTGGGTCAGTGTTTTAGTTCAGGAAACACAAGTCAAATCAGCTTGTATCGGAATTTGGATAGATTAAATTCCTTCACCATCCCTATAGGTCAGGAGTTGTCCTTAACATTTTGGACAAAAATAAACACACAAAAAGTGCGTTTAGGATTTATATTTTTCCTTGGTTTTTTGGGTGGTGATAGAATGAAGTATCCCTTGTTGTAAGCCTATTTCAAAATTTATGTTACAGTTTTGTGTGTTTTCGACATCAGCTTGAAAGCAAAGAGTATATCAGATTTTTGGTATTTATAATAAAAGAGATTCAAAGCCTGCAAGTTCTCCAGTGCCCACCCCTGTCTAGGTTAATAACTTTCAAAAGTTTGAAATTATTTTTGGGAAGCTGACAGATCACAGAAGCTTATTTCCAAGCCATTATACTTGGGCTTGCATTCATTACATCCAAGTATTTCAAGGTGCTTAAATTAGCTTTTATAGTCCTTAGTATATGATTTTTATCTTGCGGGCTGGCTTGGACATCATTTTGTATTCGTACAGACAGCAATTTCAATCCAAAGATGGAATGTTGAAAGAAATGAAAATATGGGAAAGGAAGAGGAATGAAAGGGAAAAGAAAGGGTAAGGGAGAAGGAAAGAAAGGGAGAGAAAGAAAGAAAGAAAGAAAGGAAAGAGGAAGAGAGAGAAAGGAAAGAAAGAAGGAAGGAAGGAATTAATCAGATCTTTGCTGCTCAAAACTGAGCAAGAATTTGTACAGTGTGAGGCCAGTGGCTCTCTTCTTCTGCGGCATTGCTGGTTTCATGCTTGTGTTTGCAAGATTTTAGTGTGTTCTTTGAGAACACATCTGCACCTGTGTTTCTACAATCCATATAGTAATATAGTGATCCTAATCATCATTCAGGCTAGATTTTGGTGCCTTTTTTTTAATACAAGGTGAGATGATTTATTTAGGCTCTGACTTTTATTATTGCAAGAAAGAATGCTGATTCAAGCCTTTTTCAGTCACTCAGCAGCCTTTTTCTAGTGCTATTCAAAAAGTTGGTACATTGATTTTTACATCTAGAAATAGCACTAGCACTTAGACTTATATACCGCTTTATAGTGTTTTACAGCCCTCTTTAAGCAGTTTACAGAGTCAGCATTTTGCCCCCAACAATCTAGGTCCTCATTTTACCAACCTCAGAAGGATGGAAGTCTGAGTCAACTTTGAGTCGGTCAGGATCGAACTCCAGTATGTGAGCAGAGTTAGACTGCAATACCATAGTGGTGCAGTGGTTAGAATGCAGTATTGCAGGCTAATTCTGCTGACTGACTGCAGTTCAGCAGTTTGATTCTCACCGGCTCAAGATTCACTCAGCCTTCCATCCTTCCAAGGTTGGCAAAATGAGGACCCAGATTGTTGGGGACAATAGGCTAACTCTGTAAACTATTTAGAGAGGGCTGCAAAGCACTGTGAAGTGGTATATAAGTTTAAGTGTTATTGCTATTGCTAATACTGCACTCTAACTACTGCACCACCATGGTACCTAGCAACTGTTTCTTGGGGCATACGCCTTGAAATGCTCAAGGAGGTATATATAAGACACTTCCCTCTAACGTTATCTACCAAACAACCCTATGATGTAACTTAGGCTATGAGAAAGATTAAGCAAAACTAGCTACCTGTATGCTGTCGAGGTTAAAATGCTGGCCTATGAACAAAGTGTCCTAGTTTAAATTCTAGGACACCTTATTCATAGGCTAGTATTTTAACCTCGACAGCATACAGGTAGCGAGCAGTGTTTGCTGCCTATTCCTCCAATTGTGCTGAGTTGGCAGGATCTATCTTGGCATTCATTAACAAGATTCTAATCCCCTCCTTTCCTGGCTGACCTCTGTGCTAATAGCTTGATGGAAAAAGTACTATATTCCTAACAAGAGACAGATAGCTGTCTAAGGTCAAAACCAGCCGTGTTCCTTCTCATGAAGGAGTTCAAACCTTTTCCAGATGTGGAAATTGTGAGCTGGCCTGATTTGTGCCTGTAACACGATGGCTCAGAAAATCACATATTTTCTGAGGGGTACAAATGTAGAAGTTGGGGGGAAAAGGCAGTGTATGGCTTCTCTTCCAATTTTTCTGGCATCTTTGCTACAATTTATTTTCCTGCTCCAAATTTTTTCCCTCCTGCCTCGTCTCTCCTTGACATGTCTCCAATGTTTTATTCTCATTGTTTATTCCCTTACAAGCCTGATTATTCCTCTGTTCCCCACCTAACTTTTGATTGAGTAGAAGGGTTGGTAATTGACTCTCATCAGAATATAGCCAGTTTGGTCTCATAGTTAAGGTGGTTGACTAGAAATTAGGAGACTATGAGTTCTAGTTCCACCTTAACCATGAAAGTCAGCTGAGTGACTTTGGGCCAGTCACTCTCTCTCAGCCTGACCCACTTTCCAGGGTTGTTGCAGGGAAAATAGAAGGAGGAAAGAGTATGTTTGTGCCTTGAATTACTTATAAAGCAATAAGGGCAGGATAAAAATGTAATAAAAACAAAATAAATAATTCTTAAAGCGTTTCTATTGGCAGGCATTTGATGCTCACTGCTGTTCTATGGTTGCTTAGGTGATCCTTGGGAGTGTCTTCTCTCCATTTTGCTGGCTGTATCTCCCATTCCAACAATTCTTGCCAACTTGAGTCTTGATTATTTACTACTATTCTTCTTTGACCCATCTGGAGAAAGACTGGATGCTCTTGGAGGGCAAAGTGCTGCAGACAGCAAGCTTTGATAGTAGCTGACTCAGCATCCTGTTGCATCAAGCCTCAAGAGCAACACCTTTTCCCATCACTGCATCAATGCTCTCCTCAGCTATGGAGCTCACCATTGATCTTGTAGCCCCAGGCTCCTGATTTCTAGCCTAGATTAGTGGTCAGAGCTTTCTATGATGCACAATGGGGAAGCTTAACCCTCATGAATCCTAGCCTAACCCTATTTTAATTCCCTGGGGCTCCTAGATTGCTCCTGCCATAAGGATTAAATCAGATGTGCCATTGGAGATTGATATTCAGAACATTCTATTCAGTTGCCCTTCTACAAAAGGATGTTGAGTGGGGAAACCAGGAAGGAGTTATTATGACACAGGGACATCATGTTGCATTAAGGGCACCACTTTCTTCTCCTGCTGTTCTCAATATCCAAACTAGTGTGGGTGCCTGGGTGAAGGAGATGACCAGGCTGAGCCTGAGGGAGGGGTCAAACACATCATCAGTCATGAGTCTCTTCACACCCACAAGAGATCTAAGTCCAGCCCACCTTGAATATCTTGTATTCTTAACCCTTGTTAATTTCCCTTGACCATTAGTAGTTCAGATTCTTGTAGAGAGCTTAAGCTTATACAATAAATCTTTACACATACTGTATTGAACTGCCTGGATCTCCTGATTTGCCTAGTGCTCTACATTGGGTAGACTTATAATAATAATTCTGTATGTTTCCCCTTCCCCAGCATCCTGCTGAAAAAAATCAAGGTGTGCAAATAGGAAAGAAAGTGTTGGATTATAACAGGGGCAGGAATTATTATGGTTGTTGTTGTCATTGTTATGATGTAATTTTAGGTGCAAGAAAGAAAAAAGACTTTTATTCCTTTTGTCCCTTCTTTGGTATGTTGTGGGAACCAGCTCTGAAAGTGACTGTGTCTTTCGTGCATGGTTCAAGCTAGAGGGTGTAAGCAACTTGAATAACGTTTGAGTAACTTTGGGGGCTGTAGTCCAAAGCACCTGGAGAGTTTGCCAAACCCTGGATTAGTGAACCCATTGTAAACTATGATTTAGGAGCTGGCTTGTTTCCAGAAAACATTGTAGCAGCAGTTGTTTTGGTTTGGGCTAGCATAACAAGCTGTGGTTAGTCCATGACAAAACTCTGTAAACTCTTTCTCTGAATGCTTTGAGAAGAAAGAGAAAAATAAAAGTAACATTTGCAATGCCTTGATTTCAGTACATTAAACATTAATTTGTTTGGATAAATTTAAGAATGCACAATCTCAGTTTCTATTTGGTTATTATACCATTCCAGATTCTGTTTCAGTTGATATTCTTAAAAGTATCAGAAACATAATACAGTTGAGTTGTGTATCATTTCCTCAAATCAATCTCGAACTCATTGTTCCACAAATGAAATCTGGTATAGCAAGTTTGCTAACTAGGATTCAGTAAAAATTACTGGAAATATGCATTGTGTTGATTTTATGTGACCTACAACATTTAATAAACTGTCCATCAAAAGTAACCAGTATGATACACACAAACACACACACATACACACACAAACAAACGTAAACAACTTTGTTTTTAAGGTCATATGCTGTGATTTTAATGTTGCTTTCAAACAGTTTTCAAGCTTTCCTAGAAATACTCTTTATTGGAATGCTTGGCATGAGAAAATTGGAATTCTATATTTCAATGGTGTTTAGATTATAAAGAAAAAAAACCATAGTAACATGGTAAGTTTGGTGGATTCACCATTTTCAGCTTCAATGTCTAAAGTTGTTTAGACTTTACTAAAAACTATACTGAATTATAGTAGAATAAATTTTAGCCTAACTGGAAAGTTTTATGGATGATTGCATGTGTTTTCTACAATTATTGTCTCATGGAGGGGAATGAATAGAATAGAATAGAATAGAATAGAATTCAATTCTTTATTGGTCAAGTGTGATTGGACACCCAAGGAATTTGTCTTTGGTGTATATGCTCTCAGGGTGCATAAGGAGAATAAAATGCATTCAACATGAATAAAAAGATACAACACTTAGTGATAGTCAAGGTTACCAATAAGCTATCAAACCATACTAGGAAGTATTGATGACCATTTTTGGCAACTGATTCATATTTATGATGGCTGCAGTGTCCAAGGGTCATGTGATCACCTTTTGTGACCTTCTGACATACAAAGTCAATGGGGAAGCCAGATTCACTTAACAACTGTGTTACTAATTTAATGCCTGCATTGATTCACTTAACAATGGTGGCAAGAAAGATCATAAAATGGGGCAAAACTCACATAACAAAATGTCTCAGTTAACAACATAAAGTTTGGGCTCAACTGTGCTCATAAGTCGAGAACTACCTAAAGTTCTAGCTTGCATCAGAAACAGGATTTGCCCAATATGAATTCACCAACACTTTGGCCAACTTTTTGATTTGCTGAAAGTGAAAGTCAAAAAAAGAGAAATGGTAAACAAGATAGGAGGTGGCACATTATCTTTATTGAGTA
Organism: Pseudoxenodon macrops; assembly: GCA_032467955.1. Taxonomy (NCBI): domain Eukaryota; kingdom Metazoa; phylum Chordata; class Lepidosauria; order Squamata; family Pseudoxenodontidae; genus Pseudoxenodon; species Pseudoxenodon macrops. Next base: position 290,860 of record JANHFT010009881.1, on the reverse strand, counting down.
TAAAATGGATGTGATCAATAGATTATACAGGTAATCCCCGGGTTACAAGGCTTTCTTTAGTGATTGTTCAAAGTTACGTGATAAGCATTCCCTAGGGTTTACAAACAAGTCCTGAAACTATGACTCTTGCTGTTAATGTTCAAAGTAATGCACCAATTGAAAGCAGAACTCCAAGGCAGGTAGAGTCCTCAAAGAACAATTTATTGGATACATCATATTGGCACAACTGGTGAAAATTGACTCTGAAAGTTCCCACAGTTTTCACCTAATTAAAAAATGAAAGTTCCCCCTTTCCTCCAAGTCATTAATCACATTGTCCAATAGCTGGTTGGTGGCTTGGTTACTCTACTCCTCCTCTTTCCAGCCACCTGTTGAAATATCCTTGGTTCCCACAGGAAAACTTTCCATTTTGACCACAAAACCCTAGCTATCTATTTCCCCCACTCCCTGTCTTGTGGCAACCCTGGAGCCGTAAACATGGCCTCAGCCAGGTTCGCTTCAGGTTTGATACTTGCAGCACCATGGCAGTTGTTCACTGACTGTTATGAACAACTGCAAAAGCTCTGCAACGTTCCTCCTGAATGTTGCCAACCAAAATTGAGCTTCAAAGGGGTGGATCGACCCCTCCGACATTCCTTTTGGTCCTCTGCAGGCCTTGCCTGGCATGTTGCAGGCCAAAATGGAACTTCTGAGGAGCGGATCCATCCCTCAGAAGCTTCAATTTGGCCTGCAACATGCTGAGCGAGGCCTCTGGAGGTCCAAACGGAGCATCGGAGGGGCAGATCCACCACTCGGAAGCTCCATTGCAGCCTGCAATGTTCCAGGTGAGGCCTGCAGAGGCCCGAACAGAACTGCAGAGGAGGCATGCAGCTGAGAGGCTGGAGTGGAGACTGCTTGCTAGATCTTCACATGATGAGTGACCTAGCGTGGCAGCAGGGGGTGGGGGTGGGGAGCAATTGTGGGGAGCATGAGATATTTCAGTGGATCTGGGAGGCCTTGGGTGGTCTTAAGCAGGTGGCCTGTTCCATCACTAGCCTTCCCCACCCATGGCTTTCCCCACCCTGAAATACCTCATGCACTTCACAAGCCTCCCATTTGATTAGCGAATGCATGGATGAAATGGGAAATGATCCCATTCAAAGTATGAGATTCATTCCCACAAATCCTCGGGCTACGAATGGAATGGGCAGGCTACATTCCATTTGTAACTCGAGGACTTCCTGAACTCCTCTTCAAGCAAACGCTCAGTTGGGCTGTATGGCGTCCTACAAATGCATCATCATACAGAAATTTTGTTTAATCTTAGTAGAGACAAAATAACTCCCGTTCCTTCTTTCTGTCAGCTTGTCCTAAAGCAAATGTACCTGGATATTTTTCTTTGGGTACAAGAATGCTTTATATGCAGAAGGCTTTCAATCCAATGTGTGACATCTTCCGTTAAAAAATATAGATAAAATATTATGGTAAATATTTCAGACTGTGACTGTGGAGCATGTTGTGCATCAAAGGAAGTTCTAAGCTAGTTGCATAAAGAACCCCATTTAGCCCAAAGTGCTAAATAAATAAAGTGTATTTTCCAAGGGTCCAAAGGTTCTACCAAGAATATCTTCTTCATTCAGATCTGCACATAAAAGGTGTTATGCTGGGAATTTCAAGAGATCCCATCAAATAAAACTTTTTAAAATGGTTAGAATTGTAACTCTTTATTGCAATAACATATCCTAACTTGCTTTTCTTTTTCCTGTTGCACTTTTCCATTCATTTTTAAAAACACTTCAATATGTATTAATTTTTATTATGTATGCATTTCTGTGTCTTCTTTCTTTGGTTTTGCTTCTTTTGCTGTCATTATTTTAAATGTAATAAAAAAATTGTTTAAAAAAAGATCAAAATATTCATCTTGCTACCACATCCGAAATGATCCCAAATAGGTTGATGGCAGGATCGGCCAGTCTCCTCTCCCCATGCAGAACTCTGTCTGTAGCCTCTAAACATGTGCTTTTAATTATTGCAGATTTAACAACAACAACAACAACAACAACAACAGAAAGAGCTGAAAAAGAGAAGCCCCTCCCTCTCTTTTTCCTCTTTTTTCCTTTCAGCTCCATATTCTGCTGCAAAAGAAGCCCCCTCTTTTTCTTCTGCTTTCAGCTCCATATTTTGCTGTAAGAGAAGCCCCCTCCCTACTTTTTCTTCTGTTTTCAGCTCCATGTTCTGGCATCAGGGGTGGCGAGTTGGTAGAAATCAACTTTAGAGATGGGTGGGGGGGGGAGGGTTTCCTGCACTTCTCCATCCTGCTTTCTGACGGAGAGAAGGCATTCCCTCCACCCCCATCGCCTTTTGGGGTCAGCTCCGAGGAAGTTTATTGTTTTAGCAGCCCGATTTCTGGAACTGTTATTTGTTCAAGTGGATTCCAGCCCACTTGAGAAAATAATCGTGTGTTTTCCTTTCAGCTCCTCGTTTGAGATTAAAGAAAGAAGGAACATTCCCTAGCAAATGAGCTTGGCTGCCCAATAGGCTGGTGGCCATTCCTAGCACTCTTGTAGCAGAGCCATATGAGATTTTGTGCCTAGCAATTAAGTGGCATTAGCTTCAAGCTGCTGGAAATGGGAGGTGACTCAGTGTGAAGACTGTGTTGCTTGCAAGGGATTGACTCAAGGTGGGCAGCAATGCTACATCAGCATCCTTTAGCGGCTCTGGTGAAATCTAATCTAACGGCTTGCCTGCCAAAGTTGTGTGTGCTCCATCACTGGAGGTTTTCAAGAAGAGGTTGGACAGCCATTTGTCTGGAATGATATATGGTCTCCTGCTTGAGCAGGGCATTAGACAAGAACAGGGGTCTGTAACCATGGCAACTTTAAGCCTGGCGGACTTTGATTCCCAGAATTCCCCAGGCAAGCTGGTTGGGGAATTCTTGGAGTTGAAGTCCGCCAGGCTTAAAGTTGTGAAGGTTGCAGACCCCTGGACTAGAACACCTCCAAGGTCCCTTCCAAATGATTGTTCTACTTTCTAATCCAAGAATTTCCAACCCTCAGTCCGTGGACTGGCATTGGTCTGCGGCTTGCCAGAAACTGGACCACGCAAACAAGCAAAGCCCCATTTACGGGATGCAGGCAGCACTTGAACCCATGCCCCCTCTAGTCCACGGAGAAACCTCTCTCCACGGAACCTGGTGCCCAAAAGGTTGGGGGCTGCTGTTCTAATCTACTGCTAGGGGAATATCCCAAAGGTGCATTTGTTTTAAAATCAACTGGACTTGCTGGTTTTTCTTTAAGACATTTTGCTTTTCATCCTGGAAGCTTCTTCAGTTCTAACTAACTGGTGGGGAAATCAAGTTAGTTAGAACTGAAGAAGGTTCTTGAACGAGAAGCAAAATGTCTTAAAGAAATATTAGCAAGTCCAGTTGCCTTGAAAATAAAAGTGCCCTTGGGACAACCATGATCTGGATGAATGAGAACCTGCAGCTGGACATTTACCAGAGGAATCCCACAGATCCTTGATTTCGCTTTGATTTTACCCTTGATTTGGAACAGTCGCTTGATGACACTTCTCACCTTTAGAATCTTCTGAAGCTTTTCTTGTTTCCTTCTGAGTTCAGATGTTACTGTTTGTGTAGTGTACTGTTTCCAAGAGTTCACCATAAGATGGTTAATACCAATTCTGAACTATCTGGTAGGATATTCTGTTGAAAATCTTGTTTGCTTGCTTGTTTGCTCATATCTGTTCTCTGGCATACAACAGATTCTGAGCATCTCTGATGGCATTAGATGTCTCAAATGCCATCAGAATATCTCAGAATCAGTTTGTGGCTCTTCTTCTGAATCAAAGCCTTCCTCATGTTCTTTGTGCAGCAGTAAATGCAATTTGGAAATGCTAAGCATCTATCTAGATGAAGGTTAGTAATGTGGTTGTCCTGAGGAGGAGGGCTGAGCAGGGCGAAACAAGCTGACCGAGGCAAAGATTTCATTTTAACCACTTCTTGGGCAAGAATCCTAGTGAGGTTTTCCATCTTAATGTGGGGCCATGCATTCTGCACAAGTTATTATTAGTTAACTTAATCTGCACACTCCAGAATCTGCGGGCATCAGTTTCCACCAAAGCCCAAACAGTCTCCTATCCCAAACCAAGACGAGCTATTTTGAAAACATGGACTGCTCTCAGTGGTGAAGAGAGAGAAAGAACCTTGGATCACAAGAGGGCTGTGTGACTGAAATAGACCTTTGGGATCACAATTTCTTACTCTTTTTTACTTCCAATAACAGAACACCGAGAAGCTGAACTGAAAGAAGTTGTGATTGCAATAATGAAGTGCCTGGGACTCCCAACTGGAGTCTAATGTATCTCCTGAGATATGCTGGGCAAGATTACTAACATTTTGGCCTAATTGCAAGATGGCCAACATTCTTTCTAGCACAATAAATAAAGTTGCATCAATTTGACCATTGCAGTTTTCATTGTCATCCTAAAATGGCAGAGGATTGAAAAAAACAATATATGAATACCTGAAATTTCTTGCCATATGTATTTGTAGGTAAGCTAAGAATTTTAGGTTCAAAAATGTATCCAAGAAATTGAGGTCAGCTTATCTGCAGGATGGCCTATTCGTGAATATACAGATAGTCCCCGACTTACAACAGTTCATTTAGTGATCATTCAAAGTTGCAATGACACTAAAAAAAGTGACTTATGACCATTTTTCAGGTTTATGATCATTGCAGTATTCCCACAGTCGCATGATTTTTATTTGAATGATGAAGACAACTGACTCACATTTATGACAGTTACAGTGTCGAGGGGTCATTCACCTTTTGTAACCTTAGGTCAAGGTGAAAGCCAGATTTACTTACCATGAAAAATGCACCACCATAAGCCAATTGTGAAAATTAAAACATAATAATTTTGAGCATTGCTTTATCCATGGCTCTGTTTATCTGCAAGAATATACAGTATTTTTCCCTTTCTGGTGCCTCTGCATTGCTTCCTTCTGTTGCTTATTTATAACCTAATGAGTAATCGGTAATGACAAGGTATGGAGAGGGGTTCTCTAGGAAGATTCAGCTTTAGCTCATATGAAAAAATTGAATAAAACACTTAGGTGATGACTGAATCAGGGCCAAGAATTTGATAGTTGGCCAGACAGCTCCAAGCCAACGGTGCAGAAAAAGATTTCCGTGCTAGGATATATTTGGAAAGGACGGAGAATGAAACAGCAGATTGAATCTGGGTCGGTCACCGGGACCAGAGTTTTTCTTTTCTGAGCTTTTGGATCATGCTGTGATGCCTTCCTATTGATTGACTAGTGTGTTGATGGCTGGCAATCAGCTTCTAAGTACTTGATAAGCTGGAAGTAAATCACCACTCCTGTTAACTGTTTCACAGCCTTCAATAATTTCCCTGGCTATCTTTGTACCTGCATGGTCAACAATCTTAGTTGCTGTGAAATTGAATGTGTCCTTGTTCATTGCAATGTGAGTCTCTCAATGAGTTTGGGTCTCCTCATTTGACTGTTCACTTATGTTCTTGCAATCTGGTGGTGAGCTTCCTCCAGTATTTAAATTAAATTAAATCCCGCCAGCTTTTAAAATAATTCCATACAGTTTCCCCAGACTGGTACTCTTTAAAAACTCCCCAAATGTTCAACTGTAAACCAGAGGCCCAATATTTGAGAAGGTGTAATATGTTAGCCAAAAGTCATAGTGACAGGATTTGAGCATCCCATTGTTTGGGTCTCCTACTATTATGATGTTTTAATTCATAGTAGTATAGAAGTAGAGCCAGTTTGGAGTAGTCGTTAAGACACCAGGCTAGAATCCAGGAGACCACGAGTTAGCCTTTGGCATGAAAGTTGGCTGAATGGTTTTGGGCGAATCTTTCTCTCATGGTTCATGATTTCAAGCTCAGGCAACAATTCTTGTTCAACAATCAGTTGATCTGAAAAGAGTGGACTCTGCACTTGTGTGAAAAAATGTTAGGAAGGGAAAAAAGCCGTAGCTATATAGGTTTCTCCCCTTTGCCAGATCTTTAGATTGAATTGATGGGTCCTTTTCCTTTAATAGCTTTATGGTTTTATGGCATTGTAGCTGTTTCAATCTAATTTTTATGCTTGATGTCCCATATCTATACCTATCCAACTATGCACGCATTAAAGGGTCCATTTGATTGCGGCTGCAAATAATCCTATGTAACATATGTGAAATGAAGCTGGTGAATCAAATATCAGCAGGTCTGAGGCCAGAAAGCACCATTATGTCAACATAGATCAGATGTCGCCTAACTCATTAAGAGGAGATGGGGAGAGAAAGCCCAGAAATTAATTCCTGGAGCACAGACTTCTATATAGACTCTGATTTCACCATACTATAAGGAAATCATCTGTGGATATATGGCTTCTTTCTGATCTGCAATAAACTTCCCCAGGCTTACTTGGAGAAGTCTGCTGCTAAGTTCCAAAGTTCTGATTAAGGCATGCCTGGAAAGACAAGATTTATAGTCTTCTATTTGTAATTGTTCCTGGTGATTCTTCAGCATCATTTCTGGGACCATTAATTCCTCACCCATAATGCTTTTTTCATAATCAGATCTCATTCCTGCTAGAGGAAATTATATGACATTGATGTAGTTAAGAGCTGTCATGATTAACTGCAAAGTCTCCAGGGTTTCAGATGGGATTTTTTCTAAGGTTTATGCCAAGGATTGAATCTTGGTCCTTTTAATGCAAAGTATATACTTTATCATTGAACTATGGTCCTACAAATTCTCTACAAAAGAGAGATATTTCTGTGTGGGAGGGATGACACCCGCACACACACAAGCACACACAAACTAACGTATTTTGGGGCCATTGGGCTGCACCAGGGGTGAAATGTTACTAGTTCGGGCCAGTTTGCACAAACCGGTAGTAAAAAATGCTACTGGTTCCCTGAACTGGTAGTAAAAAAAAAGTTTTTAAAAAGTTTTTAAAAAAAGGTTCCCACGATCGCGCATCACAGCTGATTGTCACAGCTGATTGTGGGAACCTTTTTTAAAACTTTTTAAAGCATTTTTTTACTACCTATTCCCCCGAAGCAGTAGTAAAAGATGCTATAAAATGTTTTTTGAAAGTTGGCCATGCCCACCCAGTCACATGGCCCACCACCACCAAGCCACGTCCAGAGAACTGATAGGGAAAATTTTTGAATTTTACCACTGGGCTGCACCTACAGTTGCCTATTAAGAACTAGTGAAGTTTGGAGGACAACCTATTTGAAATCCATTTCCCTCCTCCTTTTCACTGGATTCTAGGTCAATCCCTTTATTGAAGTCAATGGGAAATGTGTAGAAAACCCCAAATACAATTTTCTGGAATTATCATTTAATTGACCTGCCTTTCTGCTTTCTTGATTCATCAGATCATTGGAAAGTCTGAACAATATCTTGGATGGAGCCTCATCCATTATGGAACTCAAGAGTCCCTCATAAAAAATAGGGATGCAAAACTGCCAACAAGGAGAACAACATGCCTTCACTTGAAGAATTTGGGTCCTTAGATTGGAAAAGAAACCTTATTTATTTACTTGTAGGGTAGATGATCCCATAGTCAGTAGAAGAAACTCACATATTTTTGAAGCAATAAAAAAAGAATAGAAGCAGGAATGTTTCTCTCCCTTTGTCCTTTGTGTCCTCTTCATTGTCTTGCCTACAACACCAGAGGATGGGTGGAGGGACCCATGAAATCTCTGGGAAGGAAGTGCAGAGCTGTATCCTCTTTTGCTAAGATGTAAAGACAGGCAGGATTTTGCCATGTAGACATTTTGTGACCCAAATTCAATGGTTTGCATTCTCCATTTCTCCTCCTTACTTGCTCAGCTTGGAGTGCCAACTGAAAATGCATCTGATGCATCTGGATCTTTGGAAATGGGGTTGAAGTTCCTTAATTGTTTAGGCTGGGCGGTAGATGGTTCTCCTCGTGGCTGAGAGTCCATGCTTTTTTAAAACATTAACATGGTTTCCCTTTTAAACAAATGAACATAAATCCTCTTCTCTTTTTCTATGTATACAAGAGTTTTGTCAGACAGGTTCAAGCCTCCTAACAGATGCTGGAGAGAGACACCAAAATGCCAAACATGATTTTATACAGGCCCTTTGAAACCTGTTTCTTTGACCTCCATGCATATCTCCCCTTGTTGGTTTCATCTCCCAGTTATCTCCACTTGTAACCCTACTTGACTCATTGGACTTATAATTCTTGCCTGGCGATGTTTGTTTATTGCCAAAGTAAATGCTGCCAGTTGCTAGGATCTCTTAAGGTATCTGGATAATGGGACACAGAGTGATAACATAAGGAAAGCTGCCATATAAATGGGAAGCTTGAGGGCAATTCTATCCAACGCTCTCCTTGGTCTTTCATTTTGCCTATTGACAATATTTGATTCTATGTCCTAATTCCGTTGCTTAGCTATAAGCCCCTCAAAGCCATTCAAGCTTAATGAAATGTCAATAAAAAGGGTTCCCTGTTTTAAAGGACACTCTGTTGCAAAGAACAATGAATGCGGTCAAGATAATTGGTAGTTTGAAAAATAAAAAACAAGTTAAAAAAGCTGTTAGGACAATGTCTCTGTTAGATCGCGCAGTGAATGAAGACTGGAGGCATCCGTGACAATCAGATCTCTTTATTGTGGTTCAGCTCAAGATTATCCGGACTGCCTGCTGGGCCTGGGGAACCCTCTTTT
>JANHFT010009881.1:254761-273658 GCA_032467955.1 Pseudoxenodon macrops | reverse complement strand
GGCTACATTCGGTGTATAAGACGCACCCATGTTTTCACCCTCTTTTTGGGGGTAAAAAGGTGCGTCTTATACTCAGACAGTACATGCACACACAAACACCCACACTTTAATTTATTTGGGGTGGAGTCAGGGCAACTGAATGAAGCTGAGCCTTTACTAGCTGGATGCCCTTCCTCACACCTATGCAGAGTTCACAACAGATATTTTCTCCTTGTGCCCTGATAGAGAAATATCTGCTGCTGCCTTAGATTGAACTCTCAACCTTCCAAGTAGGAAACAATCACCTTCACATCTAGGTGTCTCAATTCTTAAATACATACATGCAATTTTTGATGGCCCACAATATCAATTAGAATAATCCAATGCTGTTCATTCTACTTGCTGACCCCAGAAAAAGGCTGCAATTCTACTGTTACAGCTGCAGTTGAAGCTTACTCCTTCTCCTCTCCTCGCTCTCCTTCTCCTACAGCAGTTCTCTTTAGAGTCCTCCCTCTGCCCAAAAAAGGAGAAGAGAAGGAAGTTCAGTTCTTGATTGTATCAACTTCTGTTTTGCTCTTGAGAGGCCCAGAAACATTCCAAATGAACTAGACCAAGAGTTTTAAGAGGAGGCAGTCATGAAAAGCAACTTTCTCAGACCAACAAAGTCAACTTTCTTATCTGAGTTTGAAAGGCATCTCTGTGGTTCAGGGCTTTCGTAGGAAAAGATTTATGCCTTCTTGTCCTCATACTCCGAATGAGGACTTAATATTTAGTAGGTATGTTTGGGATGGGTGAGAAAAGAGAATTCACACCGAAGGATTTTTGTTAGGAGATGCTGAGTTTAGGCTGAGTTTCCCCACTGGCAAATGTATGACTGCGGCTTGTTATACTGCTTAATGAGGTTGAAAGTGTAGCTTTTTCTGGGTTTAGGGTTAGATGTGCTGGAGGAATATTCATTGATATTGGAAAAGGGATGCTTGAAAAATCAGATCAGGCACAGGCCAACTAGATCTGAAACTGACTGGAGAAATGAATTGTTTGGAGCATGATTATCCTTTTTGGATTTTCACTTCTCTGCATGTATATGGTATTTATTTCTTGACTAGGAATCAAGGAGTCAACATGCCACTTTAGATTAAAAATATTGCAAAATGCACACTTTGTGATAATAGGTATTTGCCTATTTAAGGTGATAGCTGAACTGTGAAGAAAGCTTTTATTTTAATGTTTTGTCTGAATTGCAACTTAATGTGGACATAAGAAATAAATGAAACTTAGAAATGAACATGTCTCTGTCTCTGTCTCTCTCTCTCACACACACACACTCAAGATTCAGTATGTTTATTACATGAACAAAAAGACAAGGGGGGAAATCCAGATGGAAAGAAGAAATTTGCTTGATACAGTTGCAGTGAAGTCCCTGGTTTACAGAGTCTACATGGGATACCCCTAAGGACAGGGAGCTCTTTTCTCTGCTAAAACTGTGAAACTGAGAGTTTATTTAATGTTCCTTCCATCGCCTTCTTCTCCTTTTGTTTTTCTTCTTCGTAATTCAGGGTTATCTGCATCCCTTGAAACTGGAACAAAGTGCTCATTAATGGCAAGGGATTACAGCTTGCCCAACAGGGAAGCTGCTCCAGAGGAGGGTAGTTGTTTAGAGTTTCTGACTTTTCTTGGACTTCCAAGGGAAAGTCTTAGCAATTTGGAACTCTCTATCAACTTCCCTGACATTGCTAATGGAAGAGAAACCCCCACCCCAATTTTGCTGTGGCTCCCGCCAAGTTTTGTATTTGCTTAAGCAATGCTTGAACTTGACCTTTGCATCCCCTTCTCCAATGGCATCTTCTTGTTGTTATTGTAATTCTTCTTCATCCAGGCTAAAAAACTGTATCTAATTGGATTGGACCTCTGGGCACACAACATCTCTTTAAAGTTTCATTGGTTAGGGAGTTCTGAACAAACAGCCCGCCCCATCTCAGTCTGCTCCAGATGGCATTAACCTCATGGTCACCTCTGGAATGTTCAAATTATGCTGGGAGACCAGAGCTGTCAGTCAAGGGGTATTGCTATTACCTCTTATGCTACCCATCCCCACCCTGGCTTGTGGCTTGGATAGGATGATGGTAAACTTCTGGGGTGTGGTAGAGGGCAGAATGGCAGTAGCCACAATTAGTAATTGCTTCTGGGGTGGTGGTGTTACAGGCACAGAGGGGAAAGTTTGGAGAGAATGATTAATGCACAAACTGAAGAGATATCCCAAGATGAAAGCATACACTCAATCCCACTCTTCCCTTTCAAGGTAATTAACATTATGCAGAATGATATAAATAATACTAAGTCAATGGATGTATAGTCTTCCCCCCCTTCCCCCACCCTGCAATATTTCTTAACTATCCCAAGAAGAATATATGTCTTTAGGCATTTTGTGACCAGTGGTACAATTAAGTAAATTTAGAATGGGGGGAGTGGAGGGCAACACATTTTTGGACCCGGAAATAGAAATGGGAAAACCAGGAGAAACCCACAGTTGGATTTAATTCTATATATTTTTAAGAACCCTACAATTAAAAGTAGTTAATATAAATTATCTATCTATATTTAGCAATTTTCCCATTTTACCACATTAATGGCAGCAACCTGGTACAGACCCACAACTTCTGCCTTCCTGATTCAGACTGTAGACTAAACAGCCTTACATGACCTCTTTAGATAATCACCTGTCTGATTTCCCAAAGCAGTTAAGAAGGAGGAGGACAGACAGGAGGTTAGGAAAAGGGACCAGGTTGTGATGGACAGATGGATATATGGCAGGAATTAAAAATCAGGCCGCCTTCAGGCTTCATGAACATCAAGCTGGTCCCTACTTTTAGTCTTTTTCCCCCCAGGAACCAGGAAGTAGAACATCAGAAGGCACTGGGCTCCCTCTGAAGTTGAAGAGCTGATGTTCTACCTTGTCTCATTCATAACTTAAAAAACACCTTGTTTTTAAATTTATGGTTGTTTTAAGTGACCTTTGTGTATTGTTTTCATTGTTGGCTTTATTATATGCCACCCAGAGTCACTTTGTGTGAGGTGGGTGGCCATATAAATTTGATGAATGGATGAATGAATGAATGAATGAATGAATGAATGACTTGATCGTGGTGAGAGGACAGACAAGGAATGTATCACTGAAACCTGGGTAGAAAACTTGTTTGCTTGTGTATAACCCTGCCTTCCCTGACCAAACTCTGCTATTATTGTAAGGTATGAAGGCATTTGCAGCAGATTTTTTCCATCTTCCTGCTGATGAAAAGGAAGAAGGCATGCTTGCTTGCAAGTGTTCTTGTACTATCTGTACAGAAATGGAAACAACATTCTCTTGACAACAAAGGTCATCACTTGCCTATGGAGATTCTCAGTCATCCAGACCAAGGTTGTCCCAAAAGTGCTTTTTCAAAAGGCACCTGGACTTTGTTTTTCCCTGAAGATGTTTCGCTACTCATCCAAGAGGCTTCTTCAGTTCTGAACTTTGTTTTTCCTTGAAGACATTTCTTTTCTCACCCAAGAAGCTTTTTCAGCTCAGAACTGAAGAAGCCTCTTGGATGAGAAGTGAAACATCTTCAGGGGAAAACAAAGTCCAGTTGTCTTTTGAAAAAGCACTTTCGGGAAAGGACATCACTTATTCTTTTAAAAAAAACCTAGAGCATTCCACTTCAGACTTAAGAGGAAAATCCTGCTTTCCTGGAGATTATTCATTTACTGCTCAGCCTGGTGTCTGTGGCAACAGCAAGGAGGGTCAATTACTGCCAATTGAGATGATGGCTTTGTATCCCAGACACATTTGACAAAGCTGCACCCCGTTAACCCACTCTGCCTGGCCTTAACAAGGAGCCAGGAATGGGAATTCCGTGTCTTGCACCAGGGACCTAAGCTGGGGCTTGAACCTCTGACCCAGACAGAGGAGGGAATTTCTGTTTACCAGCCTTGCATTGTGCTGTCTCGGTCATACCTTGTCTTGGAGCAATGAGCATTGTTTATGATGTGTGACCTTTCTCCAAATAGAGTTCTCGTCTCCCAGGGAATCATATGAGAGAAAGAGACTTAGAAAAATGATAGCATTTTTCAGATCCTGATTGATCTCTTGGACTAAAGCATAGGATAGATTTTTTTAAAAGAAAGACCTGATGCTCATGAGACCCTCAGCTTTTCACTTAACATCCTTTAAATATTGGGATGTCACTTACAGGTAGACTTCAACTTATAATCACAATTGAGCCCCACATTTCTATTGCTAAGGGAAACATTTGTTAAGTGAATCACTTCAGTTGTTAAGTTAGTAACATGATTGTTAAATGAATCTGGCTTCCCCATTGACATTGCTTGTAAGAAGGTCACAAAAAAAGGTTACATGATCCTGGGACACTGCAAACATCATAAATATGAGCCAGTTGCCAAGCATCCGAATTTTGACCTCATGGAGATGCTGCAATGGTTGTAAGTGTGAAAAATAATCATAAGACATTTATTTCAATGCTGTTGTAACTATAACAGTCACTAAATGAACAGTGACAATGTGTTGAATCCAATACTTCCAGAAAAGCTCATTGGAGTGTGTCTTCATCTACAATATACAATGCACATGAATTACATATATGTCTAAATGAGGGCTTTTTCTTCAGTTATACCCATTCTGAATCATGTCCATTCCCCAAAATAAAGCTGAAAAAGCTTGTGTTTAGTTTGGCATTCAGTCAGTCACAAAGTTATTGTCCTCCCATTCAAAGGGACTTTATAAATGACATTTATATGTCAAATATTGAAAACATGTTGATGTTTTTGGTCACTTGGAAACTAAACACTTTGGAAACTAATGAAGGAAGAAGCAACCTGGAAATAAGGAGAAACTTCCTAACAGTGAGAACAATCAATCAGTGCAACTGCTTGCCTTCAAAAGTTGTGGGTGCTTCATCACTGGAGGTTTTTAAGAAGAGACCAGGCATTCACTTGTCTGAAATGGTATAGGGTCTCCTGCTTCAACAGGGGGCTGGACCAGAAGACCTCCAAGGTCCCTTTCAACTCTATTATGATTGATCAATTGACTTATGGATGCTTTGCACTTTAATGATTTCATGTGAAATTAAACTTGATACAACCAACACATGCACAGTAATTGACCAGGCTTTGTTCCAAAGGAAAACATCTAAGACATGGAACACCCCCTTCTACTTGGCCCTGTGGGTCACATTCCTAGAGTATTAGGATGTAACATTTATGTGATCCATTTCTGGCATCCACAGATTCATTTGTAATCTGAGATGAAGAACTAGACATTTCATATAACTCCAAATGACACATACATGCTTTTTTTTAAAAATGGAAACACTCAAGCTTGGCCTTACATAGGACTCTCTGTCCAGCTTCATGATAGTTTTGCTGTGAACCTTGTGATATTGGCATTGATTAGAACAATTTTCTAGAGCACGTATTCTCAGGTTGTCAGTTACTTTTGGCTCAGTTTAGAACATTGAATCACGTTCCTACCCCTCCCTTTCTATCTTCCCCTTCTTCCAATGGTTTGGAGAGAAAGTTGCATCTCCTACCAACGACAAAATGAAAAGGCAAAGGCACATAAAATCATAAAATAAATGAAGGCACATAAAATCAAAGAAATTGATATACAGTTATATTCAATGGTACAATTAGGACAAGATCTGCAGGCTAGTTTATAAAAATGGGTTGGTGGGTTTTTTGAGTTCTCCAGCTGTGGCACACCTGTTCTATTACATCCTGTCTAGAAGCCCAAGGTTCTAAAATTAGCATCAAGTGTACAGCCTGTAGCATTATTCTGGATGTCTTTGGTACTCAGGACTTGTTTGATGTTGCCACAATATATTTATATACACTGATCTCCAAGGTCTTCCCTTTTGTCTTTTGCTTGAAAGCTGTAGGAAATCCTGTCCACTCCTCCCACCCTTGACAACACAAATCACAATTATTAGAGGCCCAGATTTGGCCTGATAGTGCAGAATGCATTAAACTAGCTTGAGCTGTTTGTTTATGTGTTAAACAGACTTAATATAGCCACCCATATAGATTTGAGAATAGCTTAATGGAACAAGTGAGAATCATGAGGTTAGATCTCTCTGCCATAAAAACCTGTCAGTGATTCTGCTGGTGGGTTCATAGCTTTGTATTAGTTTTTTTTGGAGCTCAATCAATTTGGCTCAAAGGAAGCATAATATATTTTTAGTAGAGCACCATAGAGACTAATGTGTGTGAGAGAAGGGAGATGTTCATTTTGGGAAGCTAGTGAGTCCATCATGGCAAGCTGCTCCCTTCTACCCCTTAGGGCTTTTCAGAGCAAACATCCCATGGTGTTTGGCCATCTGCTGTGATGGAGGAGAATAGAATTAAAATACACAGAGAAAATGCCAAAGTCAACAAGTCCTTCAGGCTGGAATGAAGTGGAAGTTTGGCATCGTGTGGTCCCTTGTTTCTCGGCTCAGTCGACTCAGTCGTTTGCCATAGCCTGAAGACACTTAACGTTTGGGATATGGAAGAATTGCTCCTCTGTGGAACAAAAATGTAGAATGGCATTGGCCTCCTGTGTGCATTGGTTGCATTTCCCTTTCTAAAAAAATTGGGCAATGTTTGGAGTCAGCTAGAATAGTTGCAAACAAAGAGTGCCAAATGAAAACTCTTCAGTTTTGCATGTTTTTCCTACCAAGATTATCCCTTAACATTTTATTTCAAGAAGAGAGTCTTAGTGAAATTATTTTGATGTAGCATGGGGTTTGCACATTTACATAGGTATAAGCTGGTCAAATGTTGTTTGTGAATGCTCTCTCTTTGTGCAGGCATTTCCCTGCTTTTCCCTGCTTCAATGAAATCCTAATGGAAAAAAGGAGCTTGTGATGGAACTCCTACAATGGGACATTTTCTTTGTGAAGATGCCATGATCATCAATGTTGAATTCATCTATTAGATACTCTGTGCAGGTAGTTCCTGACTTACAACCATTCATTTAGCTGCTGTTCAGTCACAAAGGCACTGAAAAAACATACGACCAGTTCTCACACTTACAACCCATGGTCACAAGATCAAAATGTGGGTGCTTGGTTTGTATTTTGCCAGCATGTATTATGATGGTTGTATCATCCTAGGGCCAAGATGGCAAACCTGTGGCATGCGTGCCACAGGTGGCACGCAGAGCGATATCTGCCAGCATGGGAACCATTGCTGTAGATCAGCTCCAGGGTGCATACACGTGCTGCCCAGCAGATTTTTGGCTGGCCATACCCCCCTCCCCTCCCAGTAGTCTCCACACGGCCCATTTTGAGGCACTGGGATGGCCTGGGGGGAGGCTGTTTTCGCCCTCCCCAGGCTCCTTAATACTTAATAACCATGACAAAAAGGTCATAAAATCAAGGACGATTCCCTTAACAACCGCATTGCTGAGCAATTGAAATTCTAGCCCTAATTGTAGCCATAAGTTGAGGACTACCTGTATTTGGGGCATGGTGTGGCTATTTGCTCCTGGAAGGCTAATTTCAACATGCTTTTTGAAATGTAGAGAGTTCTCTCTTTTCCTGCTCTTGGAGTAATCAACCAGATAACCAGACACACACAGTTTCATACATGCAAATCACTGTTTGTTTAACAGTGAAATTTGGTTTTAAGTTGCATTATCCCACACCCATGTCTGGGATCACTTCAGCCAGAACAATTTCTGTTTCATTGCAAAGTGAATGGCATTTCCTGTTTGCTAATTACATCTTTCAAACATTAACTTGCTTGTTCTCCCAATAATTGCTGTACGTCTTCAAGTCAGCTTTCCAGACCAAGTCCCTTTTTGCTTGGTGAACATGGCCTCACTGGGTCCTATGTTTCTGAGAAGGAACTTCATTCATTGCCCTAGTAGAAGCTCCTGAGCTGAGGCTTTTTTTCCCAGTTTAGTTTTTATGGCTTCATGCATATCTATGTCAATATCAAAAAAATATAGTGCAATTTATAGTTAGAAAAACTTTTGAAATTGTCCTAGGAATTTGCTTTGTTTTACACTCTTGGTTCCAGTGCATTCTTGGAAAGGAAATGTGATAATAGAAGCAAATTGTTAATTTTTTGAGTAATTTTACTGTTCGTTCTTGAAAAGGCAACCAAACCTCATCCCAACAATTATTTTAGAATTTGGGATTTCCCCACACAGTCCTGCTTCCTAGATTTCCTGGATTTCAATAGATAAAGAACACTGGAAGGAAATAAAAGGGAGGGGGTAAGATTAACTTTGTGTGTCTCTGATCTCTTAAAAAGATGTAGTCAGATGTACTTAACGCTACAACAGAATAACAGAATTGGAAGGGACTTCGGAGGTCTTCTAGTCCAACCCCCTGCTCAAGCAGGAGACCCCCTACATCATTCCAAACAAGTAGCTGTCCAGTCTCTTCTTAAAAGCCTCCAGTGATGGAACACCCACAACTTCTGAAGGCAAGCTGTTCCACTGGTTAATTGTTCTCACTCTTAGGAAATTTCTCCTTAGTTCTAGGTTGTTTCTCTCTTTGATTAGTTTCCGTTCATTGTTTTTTGTCTTACCTTCTGGTGCTTTGGAAAATAGATTGACCTGCCCTCTTCTTTGTTGCAGCCTCTCAGATTACTATCATGTCTCCCCTAGTCTTTCTTTTCACTAGACTAGACATACCCAATTCCTGCAACCATTTTGCATATGTTTTAGCCTCCAGTCCCCTAATCATCTTTGTTGTACTTTCCTGCACTTTTTCCAAAGTCTCAACATCTTTTTTTATAATGTGGTGACCAAAATTGGATGCAGTATTCCAGGTGTTGTCTTTCTAAGGCTTTATAAAGCGGTATTAGTACTTTGTGTGATCTTGAGTCTATCCGTCTGCTAATGCACACTTAAAACAGAATACAAAAAGTAGTTGGGACTCTTTTAAACCACCTTGGTTGCACAGGGTTGCTCTAAGCTTGGATCCAGTCCTTTGATTATAAATGCATGTGTTTTGTAACCCAGATTCTTATTGGAGATACTGAGACATTCAATACTGAATTTCCCCCACCAATCGCTAAATAAGCAAACATTTTCCTTAAGCAGAGATCCTTTCCCAGTTTCTGAGAGGCTGTAAAAGCAGAATCACGTTCAGCTTTAATGCATGGCTGAAATCTATGGGCCCTTCCTTTAACCTATAGTTAGAGGCTGCTTTCTGTAAGTGGTTGGGAGGTTGTTAGTGGTCATCTGTTTTTACTCTTACTGCTTGTTGAATTTTTTTAAAGTGAGATTTGAAAGGGGTATGATCTTCCAAACATGGAGCAGAGTTTAGAATCACAGAAACTATTCTGTCTTCTTCCAAGAAAGGCAGGAGATAAACTTTTTAAAAACATGTCTGTTGTAGTCCTCGACTTACAACCATAATTGAGTCCAAAATTTCTGTTCCTTAGCAAGACGTGAAATTTATCCCACTTTATTACCTTTCTTGCCCCAGTTGTTAAGTGAATCACTGCAGTTAAGTTAGTAACATGGTTGCTAAGTGAATCTCACTTCCCCATTGACTTTGCTTGTTAAAGGGTCACAAAAGGGGATCGCATGTCCCCGGGAAACTGTCATAAATATGAATCGGTTGCCAAGCATCTGAATTTTGATCATGTGATCCTGGGGATGCTGCAATGGTTGTAAGTGTGAAAAACAGTCATAAGTTGAAGACTACCTGTAGTCACCAAGAAATTGAACATGAAAATCTGGACTGGAGCAAGGTACAATTGTTCTGGCATTCTACTCCTCAGTTAAGCCTTTTTGAAGAAAAATTTGAGTACTGCAGGTTAATCAGATCAAACATCCTTAGAAATGGCTGTTTGTTTTCTTCATATTTAGCCAAAACCTGTCTTGTTAATTGCTGAAAAAATTTCCCTTGCAAAAAAAAGGAGGGGAAAGGGAGGGGTTCTGTTTTTGTATCTCATTTACAGGTAGGCTTTAGCCACTATTTTCACATTTATTTGTTTGGTATTCTGGAGTTTATTATTGCAAAAATTCAGGAACTGCTAGTGTGGTTGGTTTTATCACTCACACATTTATCATTCCAGCTTCCCATATTTTCTGATAGGAGGAGGTGGGGATCATGGGAAGAACTTCCTGTTATTGTCTTCCCTTGGGATTTACCTGAAAAGTGGAAATCCAGGAAAATGGTCATTACCATTAGCTTTAACTTCTATAATACTTGCACAGAATCAATACAGTTCATATTCAATTGTGCTTTCCTTGATTAGCAGAGAAGTGTATTCCTTTATGTTTTCTTTTGATGCAACTAAAGGAAGCATAATGTATCTGATGGGTTTCTTTTCTCACAATGTCCAACGAAACTGGGATCAAAGGTCATTTTAACCTCTGCTTTTCGCCTGGGAAGGAAATAGAGTTTAAGAAATTTGCAAAGGCCTCCTTACAAATTTACAGGGTTAATTTTGATGGAAAGTGACAGCTGTGAACTCTCACACTGAACTTGTAAATATGTGTTGCCTGATAGTAACCAGCTGTCCGGTACAGATAAACTCAATAACAATCACAGTATGTGTGACTAGAAATGAGTTGACTCTCATGCCTAAAACATGGATAGGCAGGTTTTTGAAATCTGTACATCTCTATGATTTCCATAACTGATTTTTACTTTAATTAATTGGCCATTTTAAGATCGAGGAATAGGGGAGCTAAATTGGAACAGATCAGTAGAATAAGAATTGTGGACAGACTTCCAGTTATGATTTGCAGCTCAGAGTTTTGGGCTTGTCTTTCCACAAAGACAGTTCTGCTTTTTAGGCATTATTTGCCATATTATCAGATAGAGATGTACAGTATGGAACAATCCTTTCTATGCCTCTTTTACACATGGAAATATCTTCTAATTCATATCTGGGCACATTTTTAAAGTATTTGCATGAATATACCTTCTCAGTATCATCTGCTTTTTCCATCAAGGTTTCTTCTGCTTCAAGATTTTTTCGTCTTCTCTCTAAACCTTTTCATTCTGTTTTCCTCCCTCTATTGGCTTTTCTGGTTCCTTTTTGGGCTTCCATTTTGGGAGGTTTTTTTCTCTCTCCATTCTGCCCCTGTGCCAGAAATCGGGGCCAGAAGTTTCATCATTATAAGTGGTAAAAGTTCCTTAATTATGGATTGAAGCATCAATTTGGCATCCATGTATAGGTACCTTGTCACACGCCTTGAGTACCTGTTTCTTTATCTTTTTCTTTTAAAGAGGTGTCAATCTGGCATAAAAATGGGTACAATTAATTACAGAGATGTGCATTCATATCACAGTGACTCATTGTGTTGTTTTAGTCCCCTTAGGTGGAAATTGGAGAGAGGAAGGGAGAGCCAGTGTCACAGGCAAGTGAATGCTGAAGTCATTCCTTTCCTGTGGGCAGGGAAGGGGTTGAAGTCAAGCTTATACAGAATTTGAAACCTAAGTTGCTTTCCTGCTAAATGGATCCCACCCTCTGTAAACAGGCTGGCAGCTCTGGCAGGGTGAAAGCCATCATTAACTTCCTGCTATGGGAAACAGGAGAACTGGGAGGCATGAAGCCATGTTTGCTAATGTGTCCTTGGTGTTTTGTTGGGAAGAAAAATGCCTAAGTTGAACTCACTTTATCTCTTCTCCAAACAAACTGCCTTGAATTAAGAGAGCAGGTTTTCCATACAAAAAAAGGCAGAAGACTATAGAGGCTGGAGTCCCTTTATAAACATATCTATCCATCTATTAATGCAGATGGTTAGTTGGAGTACTGCTGTATGAGAAGATATGGGAGAAGACAAGAGTCTATGACCACCAAAGCAGCAGCAGGTGAAAAAACACTAGTTAATCCTGACTGTCAACTCTGGTGACCTCTTTGTAGATAGTGCTGAGCCTAAAACAATATCCAAGATGGTCAATCAAAAGAATTCCCAATCAAAAGAATTCATGAATTCTCCAAATACATTTCAGCCTGTTTGCCCCTTTCCAGTTTGAAGGTCATCTAGATACCAGGTGAGGATATTCAGTGGTTTCCCAGAATTAGGTGCTAAAAGGAGATATAGTTCTCTGTCTTTGATTTTGTCTCAGCCTATATGTTCAGATGACCTCCTGGGATGATGTTGTGTAGATCAAAAATGGTGAATTTAGGATTTATAGGATAGATGCAACACAGGAAACCTTTTAGAGTGCACACCAATATCTAGACCAGATACTCTCAGGTATCTTTCTGAGTCTCTCTTCTCCCCCAACCCCCAATCAGTGCTTTATGTTTCGATCTTTGCATACTTCAGAGTACAGAGGGGGAAATATGATCTTCTTGTATACATGAGGAATGGGACAACACAGTGATAGATGAAGAGATTTAGTTGCTTCCTTCGTTGCCATATCCTGGCTGATTCTAAGAAGTTAGTTGGGAGGTGAATATTACTTCAGAAGAGGAGGAAGTCTTCTAGGAGTTAATCAAATCTTCAAATCAATAATCCAACTGGTTATTTAAAATATTGGAAATTGATCTCTTAACATCTGAAGTTCAGATGGAGCTCCTGGAGTTAGAGATGGCTGGGACCAAAACCTGTATATAGGTACTCGACATAGGACCACAATTGAGCCCAAAATTTATGTTGCTAAGTGAGACAGTTGTTAAGTGAACCTTGCTCCATTTTAGGACCTTTCTTGCCACAGTTGTTAGGTGAATCACTGCAGTTGTTCAGTTAGTAGCATGATTGTTAAGTGAATCTGGCTTCCCCATTGACTTGACTTGTCAGAAGGTCATAAAAGGGGATCAAATGACTCCAGGACACTGCAACCTTCATAAATATGACTCCATAGCCAAATGTCTGAATTTTGATCACATGATTATGGGGATGCTGCAACGGTGAAAAAGAGTCATAGGTCACTTTTTTCAGTGCCATTGTAACTTTGAATGGTCAATAATGAAATGTTGTAAGTCGAGGACTATCTGTACACCAGTCACAGATAAATGTTTCATGAAGAAACAGTGTTGATGAGCTAATTGGTGATTATTAGCTGTGGCATCACACTGCAAACATCAGAGCCTTCTTGCAGTTGGAGAGTGCTTAACATTGTCAGCAGTCCATTTTGTCCACACAAAACCTCTGATAACCACCAACAGAAAATAAATTTTAGAATGCCTTGTTCCTAGCTAGCCTTTCTCTAGCAGGATTTAATATAGCAACCCATAGAAGCTGGTGGTGAAGCATTTTGGTCTCTCAAAGAATTCTTGGGTATTCTTTTTCAAAAAAAGAAAAAAATCAAAATGAAAAGCTTGGTCGATTGAGCAGATGCATCACAGAGAATTCATTCATTCCTGAACATTTCTTAGCCATAAAAAAAAAAAGAATGTAAGCATTTTCCTTTTGTTTATAGATTGAATGTACATTTAGCATTCCAGCAGTTTATTTACTATTTCTGAGAGATGCTTCAGTGAAGCATGTAAAAATGCTTACGTGCATTTTTAGTATTCTGGCTTTTAGAATTATAATTGCTTGTTAACTTGGTTCATGATGCATTATAATTTGGTGGTGGGTGGGGTCGTTTATGCATCTGGGGTGCATTTATTTCCAAAAGTAACTTATACTAAGTAAACTAAATGCCAGAGCCCTATCACTCCCTCCCCTCCCCCTTTCATTGGCTTTTGCTTATGAATGAAAATGTCATATAAACAGACGTGAAGACAGAGAGGCACAGTGTAAGCAGAGAGGAAATAGTTAGCTTCACTACCCTGGGGGAAAAAAAATCAAAACTCAGGAAAACATCAGCTTAAATCATTTATATTGCCCTATAAAATGCATTCCTGTGTAGATGACGATCTTGAAAAAATGAATGGATAAGGAAGATCAGAATCATCTATCTACATATGGAAGAATCATATGTACATATACATTTCTGAGCAATCTGTTCCTTGTATTTTCACAAGCTGTAGATCATCTTAATGTGGTGCCAAATTACACCATACAGTTTTTCAAAAGTTTTCATCCCATTTGAAAGAAGCTTCTGTTTTTCCACTTATTCCTGGGGAATTTGAAGTGACACCACTTTTCCTCTTTTTCATATTTCTCTTGGTAGTTTTCTCAGTAATGTTGATCAGCAAAGGCAGCAGAGGATATGACAACTGTTCAGTATTGTTTTCATAAGCATTTTTTCACCACTTTCAACAATTAATTAAACCCCCCCCCCAAGAGCTGCAGTTGCAAATCACTGGAGGAAGAACAGGGGAAGATAAAATATTCTCGCTGTATATTTTAGTCATTTGGTCATTACATTAGTACAAGGATTCCATCCCAGAGAACTTTACTGCAATGATCACTATGCAAGACATTTAAAAAGGAAAGTCAATCTGAAGAACTGGTAGAAAATAAGGGCAGAATTTTTTTCCTCAACAGAACTTTACTTCATGGGTCTTCAAATTTAGCAACTTTGAGACTTGTGGACTTCAACTCCCAGAATTCCCCAGCATGGCTGGCTGAGGAGTTCTGGAGTTCTTAAAGATGCCAAGTTTGGAGACCTCTGTTCTAGGTGACATGGTAAGAACTAATAATGTGCAGTATATACCTTCTTTGGCCCTGTACAAGTTGTAGACAAATGTGCTGTACAGATAATCCTTGACTTAAAAGAGCCAGAATCTCTGTCATAAGTCACAATGGATTTAAGTTGAGGCACCCACGTGACTGACTCAATTTTATGACCTTTTTTGCAGCAGTTGTTAATGGAACGTTTCAGTCATTAAGCAAGTCAATGCATGGGTGTTTGTTTGCTGAAAACTGGCCATAAGTGGGATGCTATAACTGGCTGTAAAATTGAGCAGGTTGCCAATTGCCCAAAATGTAGTCATATGACCCAAGAGACTACATGCTATGATCAGAACTCCAGAACGAGGCTATAAGTACTTTTTGTGAAGCCTGTTGTAACTTCAAGTGATCACTAAACCATTGGTCATTAAGCGAGGATTATCTGTATTTTAAAATGGGGTAGTTGTTTATCTTCATTATTCTCCTGCTTCATTTTTTTTCAAAGTAAGTCTTACCCGCAGGGTATGCGGCTCTTTGACTTGGTTGTTTTCTTGTCTTTAATGTTCTTGTTCTAAACGCTACAGCTAGGAGACTGAAGTTGAAAAGATACAGTTTTGTTTAATCCCCGAAGAAATATTAGGAATTAAAATGTTGCTATGATTCACTGTATGCTAAGAAAACAGCTTGTTTCCCATCATGTGCTGAACTGCAAAATTAACCCAATGTTTGCCCACTCTAGTATGCTGTGTGAAACCAACCATTTGGTCCATGGGTAATTCTCAAGTAACACATAATGTCAGAAGTGAATGAATTGTGGTTTCGGATGCCTACTGTGTGTAGTCCAGATTTTTAATCTTTTATCTCATGGTCTCAAAAGATTTGCAGCAGAGGTTTTGGGTCTGGAGGATGGATGCATGAGAGAAATCAACAGAATATGCCAGTGTGGAGATGGCAGCTTCTTGCATTCTTCTTCAACTGATCGAGGAATGGCAGTTGTTAGAAAGCCCTCATTCCCAGTTCCTGTAGTGGCCTCTCCATAATTCCCACAAGGATGGAACTGAACAAAATGTGCCCCATTAGTTCTGCAAGTTTGGTTTCCCTTATTTATGCTGGTGGAATGTTAGAGTTAAAATCCCACAGACATTGATCTCCCATGGGATCAAGGCAGTGGGAGTTTATACTATCATAAGCTGTTTATGTTCAGACAATGGAAATCTTTGGTTTCTGTCCAAATTGCACTCTTTGTTGAGTGTAAGCCCACTGCGGGAGTTCATTGCCAATACTTTTTCCTTGAGGGAATGTTCCAAATGTATTAACTCTTTATGGGAAGGTTCAAGCTTGTCCCATCCCAGAGGCTCCAAAGCAGAAATATGCTAATCAAAGCATAGGTAGAGCTAAAGGCTGCATTTATTTTGCAAAGCACTGCAAGGATATAGCTGGAGTTACCTCTAGACTTAATGATGATTGATGCTAAAACATATGAAGAACATATGAAGAGCAGAGTTGAGTATGTCTAGTCTAGTGAAAAGACGGACTAGGGGTGACGTGCTAGCAGTGTTCTAATATTTGAGGAGTTGCCACAAGGAATAGTAGGGTCAACCTATTTTCCAATGCACCTGAAGGCAGGATAAGAAGCAAAGAATGGAAACTAATCAAGGAGAGAAACAACTTAGAACTAAACAGGAATTTCCTAAGAGTGAGAACAATTAACCTATGGAACAGCTTGCCTTCAGAATTTGTGGGTGCTCCATCATTGGCGGCTTTTAAGAAGAGACTGGACAGTCACTTGTCTGGAACGATATAGGGTCTCTCCTAGGGGTTGGACTAGAAGACCTCCAAGGTCCCTTCCAACTCTGTTATATAAAGTATGGTGAAAATGGGAACTGTGCTTTATTAAGAGAGATTTAGCTCTTTTAGTTTGAACTCATGAATCTATTCTAAGAGTTGTGTTCTCCTCTCTTTGTAATCAAGAAGAGTTGAGTCTGAAAGCAGTGGATTGTTTCTATTTTGATTGTTAATCATCAATTACATATTGAGTTCTTTTCTCTAAGGTGTGTGTATGCACACACACAAGCACACACATGTAGTTTTTGAATTTTCCTTACTTTTTGGCTTATATACCTATCCAAACTTTGCCCAGGTGACAAGGAGCTGTTCCTTCAGCACCACCCTCTATACCTGGCCATTATTACTGTGTTTATATGCAGTTCTATAAAGCTATAAACAAATGGTTTTTTTATTGTTGCTGTTATTATTTTACAAACTGTTTTTGAAATAATATCAGTGTTTGCTTTCAGCTTATTTTTTACTTACAATATCAGGTTCTGCTGAAGGACCAATCCATGCTTCATATAAAGCCTTGATAACAAACGGCATCAAAATCATCAGGCATTTTCTGAAGGCACAGTCTACTCTTCAAGGAGGAATAATGGAATCGTCTATCTTTGTTTGGAGGACTGCTTTTAAAGACTTCCTGAGAACAAGTGTGGCTTAAAAATTAAGTTTGCACCCTCCCTAGGCCCTCTCCGTCTTTGGTTAAATCCCAAGGGGAGATGTTGTAAGCAAGCCTCTTCACTTGTAGCTCATCCTTATTAGGAAATAGAAGCAACCTCTGTTTTGTACAGTGTAAACATTTCTGTTTACCAGAGACACTCACTTTTTCATCTGGGATGGTGACTGTTCTTAACAAATCTCTATTCCTGTTTAGTATGCTTTTATCACTATGAAAAAGAGACAGGAGGAGACCTTGTCAAGGAATAGTCTGAACTCAGAACTGCTGGTTGGGCCCAGGATGTTCTATCTTAGAATTTCTTACTTGTCCCTCAAGAAACAAGAAGTCTCAATTTATAAAATACTATCACAGTGACTAAAGTGCTAGCAGATATGTGAAACCAGCCATAGTTAGTTATTTTTTGTTCCAAGCAACTGCTGGCAAAAAAAACACCTGCTGTTAAAAAGGGATTCCTCACAGACAACCATAGCCCTGATAATGTGATGAACTAATGGTCTCCACCCCCACTCCAGGAGACAAAGAGGGCCTTTAAACAAGGAGAAAGAAATCCACCATCTAACCTCATCAGAAAACAAGGTGGGTGGGGTGGTGGGCCTCCCAGTTCCAAAGGAAATTATTTTTGAGCTATGGAAAAGAGGACAGTCTTTGTTCTGGGCAGGGGAGTTATGTGGGCTTTGTGGGTTGGTTCCTGGCCTAGATGGTATATGCTACTTGTTGCTTGATCTCCACAGAACATGTGCTGCAAACATTTTCCCTTGCAGTGGGGATGCTTTGAGAAGGGGGCTCCTTTCATCTAAGCCCCAGCAGTCCTCTCCCCTGTTTGGAAAAAGCTTTCATGTTTGTAATCAAGAAGAGTCTATCCTAAAATTCAGGAGAGTTGACCATTAACTTAACCAGGCAATGGAATAAAGCAGGGATCTCCAAAAGTGGCAACTTTAAGACTTGTGGACTTCAACTCCCAGAACTCCCCAGCATCGCTGGCTGAGGAATTCTGGGAGTTGAAGTTCACAAGTCTTAAAGTTGCCAGGTTTAGAGATTCCTGGAGTAAAGAATAGCTGCTTAGCCACAAAGTCATCATTTTAAGTGACATATTTCAATGGGCTACATGATAGGTCAATTGCTAGAGCTCTTTTCTTAGACATACATTTCTCATGTGGATTTCCCATGGACATCCTTCCCAAATCCTTGTAAATCTGTCTCAGAGTCTCAGAGGAAGCATCCTTACTCTGTCCCCAAATGCAGGGTGAACCTTATGATTCCATAAATTATCCTAAGCTTAGAAATTTCTCTTTTTTCAAACCAGCAGCTCTTAATTTACATCCATCAATGAGTTTTCAGAGGCATGTCTTCCTCTTTTTCTTTCTGCAGTTCTGGTCACTAGAGTAAAGAAAAAAGAAACTTGTATTACCCATGGAAAAAAATAGTACACAAAAGAGACTCAAAAATCCTCTGTACAAGGAAAGATGATGGTGTTGGAGACTTTTTTTTTCTCTTGGAAAAGAAGAGAGTCTGTCAGGTGCAAATAACCAGAGGCATTTGTTGAGTTGAAAGCATAGAAGAGTTTATTATTGCTATCTCTGTACAAGAATCTAGTCAACTAACAGTGAAAGCTAAGTTGGCGCTAGATCAACGGAATAGGGTCAATGGAATTCATGGGAGGCTGGACTTGGGTTTCTTGTGGCAACATAATGACTCCAAGCATATGACACATTTAACCCCATCTTACAGCTCAGCCTTCTTTTCTTCCACATAGACGGGGGAATAAGATAAAGAAATGTATCATATGTAAAATGTAGTCTCTCTTTCCCTCCCTCCCTCCCTCCCTCCCTCTCTCTCTTTCTCTCTCTCTCTCTCTCACATGCACACACAACTTACATTTTCACACAAA